>JAQFYE010004599.1:0-13128 GCA_034694305.1 Protaphorura glebata
ATGCTTGTTTACTTTTTTTCAAACAAGTAACTGGCGATCCTAGTAATAGGATTGATTAGCTTGTGTAAAATCCTTGACATATACACTCAGCAGAGATGTTCCAAATCTCATTCACTTACTCTAACTTTAATTTTTAATTATTTGAAATGACCTACGCGATACCTCCTGGAGTTAGTTAAGTGCCTGGGGGTTGACACCTTGCCGACGCCATCGGGTGGCATACTTTAGTGCTATGCTACTGTACTACTTGTTTATGCCACTCAATTATTACTGAAGTAAAGCCATAAGACGTTAAGTTGAAATGGCCAACAAACAGAAAGAAAGATTTCAGCAAATACGAGAGAAAGAGCAACCTATTTTTAACAGTTATCCAAAATTAAATACAAAAAAATAGCACAAGATTTCTTTTGATTTCCCTGAAGGAAATGAACTACAACTAACGAGCAATAAAACGTGTAAATTATTTACAAAATAGCATGACCCGGTGCAGGGTGCAGTGCAGTGGTGAAAGGATTTGCATCCGTTAGCAGTAATTCATTTCCTTCGGGGGAATGTAAAGAAATTATCGAATAACTGCGGAAAGTACAGAATGACAAAAAAACTATTAAGGTACTTCTGACGAAAACATTAATGTATAGTAGAAACTCCAGCAATTTCATAATTACTAATGCCGGGACCGGGACGCAGTAATCAAGAGCATGCAGTCATTTCATCATTATACAAAATGGGAAATTACTTCCAGAATATTTTTTCCGTTGACACCCCGATTTCAAAATAATATTTGTACAAATAATGTCGGGATTTATAAAGGTTAAACGCTCAGAAATGTTCTCTATATTTGAAAAACTAATGGGTACTTACAATTAGATTTTAACGAATTATTTATAATTTGGTTTATTTCTAAAGAAATATATCATGGAAATTATAAATTATTGTAGTTTAAATATTATAGGTGGTATGTTCAAGAAGCAGACATACCGCGGTGGTACTAACTTCACATTTTGGAGAAAATGTCAGAAAATAACAGAAATACAAAAAAAAATGTACGCAAATCGAGTTAAGAAACAAAAATGGTCACTCGCAGGAGCCGGGGAACCTTAAGTTTTCACTATCCCCGCACAAACGAATTCGAATTTGAGTGATTATTCTTTTCTAAATAAAAGTCTCTACGAAACGAATTTCACAATGTCCTCAACCGAGGGCGTTACCTTTGTTAATAAATAAATAAATAAAAATAAATAATAAAATGTCACTATTGTCCGAAAAAATCGAACCCCCCCCCCCCCAGGATCAAAAATCCATTCGTCTCACATTCCCCTGCCGTGGAAGAACGTCCTAAGTCCAGGTTTCTTCCCATAGACATCTGCACTCACCTCAATGGTCAGACTCTTTCAACTTTGAAGCGTCGTCTCAAGTACACGAAATTTGAATTCGAGAATAAATTTCTATTCATACAATTTCAGTTTTTTCGGTTCCAAACCGAAATTCAGTTATTCTTCAGATTCATCATTTTTGCGACCTTGCAAAGCTTTGTATTCAACGAAACAAGAAACAATAAATAGCAGGAAATGGAGCGACGCTCATCTGCTCGTGGTGGTGGCGGTAGCCGTAGTTCTTCCGAGTCACCCAGGAGGACAACAGGGGAAGGAGATGGAAAGCCTTCACGTTCCGTGACCTCAACGACCCAGAGGTCATCATCAATTGGCACACCAGCAAAACGAACGGGTGCAATTGCGGCTGCAGCGACACCTGTAAAAGCAGGAGTTGCAGCGAAAGCGAAGGTCAAAGTGGTGCCGACAACATCTGATTTACCACCGCCAACAACTGCTGAAAATGAGGGATTGGACGTCTCAGCCTCTACTTCTGTTGAAGCAGGACCCGAGGAGTCCCAAGTGAAACTGAATAGTCGGGGAATGGTGAGTTAAATATCAAAACAGTAGAATCGCGGTCTGTTCCTTAGATTATTTTAATATGTTCAGTCAGAAGAGTATTTCCGGTAGATTCTTTCGTTCAATTTTATTGCAAATGAACTTCTATTAGCGGGGGTTCGAGTTCGATCTGAATATATTTGGCTCGATTATCGACTTTAGAAACTTTAAATGTTAAATATTTTGAATTTCTCAGCCGGCAAGACAAATTAAACGGAATAGATTCTACTTCGACGGGGATAATATAACGGATGAGGCTTCTTGGAAACAAGCTCGAAAGGGATCGCCAAGTAAGGTGAAGCAGGAACCAGTTGAAATTGACGATGAGCTTGACGATGACGCTGCTGATTTCCCGCACACTGAGCCTGAAGAGTCCCCTGTGGCTCCCAAGTCAGCATTTGCTAAGGGGGCAGTAAGTAACCGCCCAACACCAGTTGAAGTCGCACAGGCCTTAACGGCTTTAGTGAAACCGAAGGGTCCAGGAAGACCACCTGGTTCTGGACGTCAAGTCCAGGTTAAGCAGGAAAGAGGGAGTTCAGGGTCAACCCCTCGTAGAGTTGAACATTCCACTACTGGGTCGTCAACACCAGCTAAGAAATCAGATACCCCTAAAACTCCAAAGCAAGCGCTTTTAAAATCATCTCGACCGGAGACTTCTAAGGGTAAATAATTTACCCTTATCAATTATATTAATGACTGTTATTATGATTTATGATCGAAGGCAGTATACAAATAATGCAAATATGAAGGTGCATCAAGCGGCACACCTAAAGGACATCAAACACCGGCGGACAAAGGCAATAAACCAGAAAGTAAATCAACTGGAAAATCCGACGCTCGGTCATCTGGTAGAAGTGATACTCCTGGAAAATCTGACCGTTATCTTCATGCTACACCTTCTACTAGTGCCAGCTCAGAGAAACCACGAGAAGTTCACAAAATTAAAAAAGAGAGGGATACGGATTTGATGTTGTCTATTTCAGTTGAAGGAACTTCACGAGAAGATAAAATTCGCATGAAGAAAGATAAAGACAGACAAGCCCGAGATAAGGAACGAAGAGAGTATCGGCGAGAGAAGGAACATCAGGATGACGACCTCGATTTTGTGAGTTAATTAACGTTCTAAGCTGCCCGTCTCGGAATATGGGTTTAAAAACTAGTTCATATATTGTATTCCTTATTCCAATACTATAGAGCCCAACATCTCCTGGAAAAGGACGTCGACGAGTTTCTCTGGGTGATTCATTTTCTGAAAATGTAATAGTGGTTCCTAATGATATAATCGCAGATTCGAGGCCCTCATTGGACAAGAAAAGTGCTCAGGAGATCAGTCTTCGTCTAAGGAATTTACTAAAGCTGCCAAAGGTAAAAAATTCACATTCCGCTCTTCGCTGCTAATATCTGGAAATTCAACTTAATTAATATGTTCTTTAGGCTCACAAGTGGGTATGCTACGAATGGTTCTACAGCAACATTGACAAGTAAGTTGGTATTCTCAAAAATTGAGACCAGAAACCACAAACCAGAAACACTGAAATCCAAGGTGGGATTCATTTCTTAATTGAATATTTGATTAGGGTTTTGTTTGAGGGTGAGAACGACTTCCAAATTTGCTTCAGGGAATCTTTCCCACAACTTAAGGCCAGGAAATTAACCAGAGTGGAATGGACCAAAATTCGTCGTCTCATGGGAAAACCCCGCAGATGTTCTCAATCTTTTTTTGATGAAGAGAGAGAAGAGTTATGTCGTCGGCGACAGAAAATTCGGATGATTCAACAGAGAAAAGTTACAGATTTTAACTACAAGGAACTACCAGACGAAATTCCGCTTCAGTTGGTTATTGGTACAAAAGTTACATCTCGTCTTAGGCGTCCACAAGATGGATTGTTTACCGGTGAGAATTTAGTCTTATCGTTTTAAATTTATTTTTTAAATTTATTACTGCCGAAGTCAAAAAGTCAAATATTCATTAAGGTAATTGAAATGTTTGGTCGAAATTAGAAATGTAGTGAGTAAATTTTTTCAGGAACAATTGAGGGAGTCGACACGTCAAATAATACTTACCGGATAACATTTGATAGACCCGGTCTTGGAACACATTCTATTCCAGATTATGAAGTCTTGGTAAATGAAATTACTATTTTTTAATATCGATAAGTTAAGAATTAATATATCATAATTTAAACAGTCCAATGAAACACCAGAAACCGTTTCCACATCCAGCTTTGCATTGAAAATCCCTCGTCGGAATTACGGAGCATTTTCTGGAGGACAATTTAAGTTTAACTCCACTGCTGGTGATGAACTTACTGGATTTCCAAAGTCTCCTTTTCCGGTTGATGGGATGTTGGGAGGATTTCCGATCCGTCTTTTGGATATGATTGTAAGTTGACCATTATTCACAACAATTGACACTTTGACAGTTATGTGTGAGATTCGCCACAAATTCTTTTGATATAATTATATATAATTCTAGGTTCGGCTATCAAAATTATTGAAGGCGAAGAGAGAGAAAATATTACAACTCAAGGAGTTGAATGTGGAAGCTGAGAAGATGAGGTCGTATGGGAAAACTTTCAATTCGGATTTTCGATGTCGCTATGCTCGAGTTGTGGTTGATTTGAGCTCGATGAACAGGGAAATGGCTGTTTATCTTGATGGAGTTCAACAATATTGTCTTGAGGTGAGCCACTAAAAATTTATGCTATGGTTGTGTAAAATTTATGAATAATATAATTTGATAACTTTCAATCAGATTGCACCTGACCATGGAGCCAATCAAATGATTGTACCAGAGCATATTCAAGAGCAATGTGACCACGAGGCTGCCCTTATTATTTCAAACTGTAATGGAAAACCTAATAGAGTACCAGTTCAAGGGACCAAAGCATTAACTCTCATCACCAAACTGGCTTCGATTATGCTTCAAGTGAAAGTGAGTCATTTGGGGCTTGAAAAACCACATGGCTTTCAGAGAAAAAATGACTGCCTTTATGCTTAAAATTATTTAAATTTTAATGGACATAGAATTGATTCGGCTATGAAGCTATACAAACTAAATCGAAAAAGACATGACATTAAATGAAAAGAAACTCTATTTAAAAAAATCAAGTTTTTTCTCAAAGAAGTATATTGGTTTATGAATTAAAGAGGCAAACCGTATTCGCCTAGCTCATTTCATTTTCTTCCATTTTTATTATTAGACCTTATCTTCTGGAGATCGGAATTTGTACGAGCTGAAGAGCATCAAGGATTCACTCAAAGACATTAAAGCATCATTGGAGGGTAGAAACGTTCAACTGTTTCAAGACCGGGTTGAAATTCCGATGAATAGAATTCAAGCCGGTCTTACCATGTCGGGAAATCATTAGGAGAATATTGTCTAATAATTCCAACAATAGTAATTCTTCGCGAGGTTTGGACTGGGATTGTTGGAGTTATCCAGTTATCACTCCCACACAGACAATATATTTCTTTTTATTTTACTCTTCTAAAGGAATTTGTGTTCTAATGTATTGGCTTACATAAAATAAATGTTGAATTGTTGAATATCAAAATTAAATAAATGTGACTGGAAACAATTTTTTGTGTTTTTGTTGGTACATATTTATTTATAATTTTTAATGCGTTTTAATATTATATAATATTTATAAGCGAAAGTTACGAAGGCTGAGCATGTAAGATTAAAAATCACAGATTCCCATAAAGTCAAATTCTGAAGAGATTCCTTCAGAAAAGATTAAACAAATCTTGCTACACATGTCACAAGACACAAGCTAAACTTGTCGTAAAGCGAGTCATCTTAGCAATAACAATAGAAGCGAGACGATAGCGAAATGATAAAATATACATCGTTCAAAATAAAGTAATAGTACTAGTGATGAACCTGCCACAGACACAGACCATTGAGTAACGCGCCCGTTTTGGAGGCCATTGGTTGTGTTTATAGAGTCAAGCAACTTAATTAAAAGATAAATTAAAAGTAATTTTTAAACACTTAGCAATTAGTTCAGAACTATATTATTCCAATGTTCGTTGTTAAATTACTTGAGAGTTGCATGACTAATTAAGCACAGAACCAATGGACTCTGTACGCGTTGATTGTATTGCATGTGGACCAAATACGTCACAAAAACTGGCTGGCAATAGTTACTAAATGACATGCGGCAGATCCCTCTTTTGTACTGGTCCTAGTTAAAACATGCTAGCGATTCCGAGTCGTAGAACCGGCCATGGTCATGTAGGACCATGGGCCTTCGGCAATCATCTCCCATCCAATTCCATGTGGATTGTTCTGATTGATTCCAACTCTTTTGGCCAAAGTGCTAGGAAATACTTTTCCTGACTTGAATAAAACCCATACAGTTCCGTCTGGGCCCAAAGTGACCTGGTGATTACAAACAAAATCGAGGTCAAGGTCAAATCAAATTAATGAAAAAATATTGAGGTCGATATGTAGGAAGCTCACTTGAGTAACTCCTTCGCAGACTTTTGACCATTCCTTTCCCTCCGGGAATATAGGTAGAACATCAGTTCTTCTGTACAAAACGTTATTGACACCCAGTGCCCAAATGCCACTCGGCCCAACCCTTATATTCTTGAGCGGTGTTTCGTCTGGTCTATCTAACATTTGCCAATTTGGAAGCAAGTAACAAATGTATGCGAAACCATCTTTCCCGACACCCCATAAATTTTGCCCGAACCAACCAGAAATGGAGATCTGAAAATGGAGTTCGAGATTGGAGTAGAGAAAAAATTTCGAAGTCACGCTATCAAAGATGAAAATATTTTTTTACCACAGGTTTCTGACTTGCAATGGATTGCCAATGTGTTCCAGCAAGTGTGTCTGATGTAATTCCGCACCGGATAACTCCTTCGCCATTTTGACAGGCACCCAAAACTTCCCATTCACATTCGTCGTTCATACGAATTGCAAGATCAACTAACTTTGCACCAGGTACTTGATGCCAAGGTCCCATAACCGTATAGCGACAAACTCGTTTCCAGCGTCTTCTCCTTACAAAGTCGTTGAAACGCTTGCTGGAATGATACGATGCGGGGAAATCAATGGCATATTGCCATCCTGATTTATCGACGCCGTGCCGTGCGGTATAGTCAATCTCCCAGTCAGCTACCCATGTCCACAAGTTTGATGGAAGTTTAATAGCATCTTTTTCCATTGGAATTCTGCCCGTCTCATCCGACCAAGGGCTCCTGTCGGTTGGAAGACCGTGGGCACCAAATCCGGTCAGAGGATTCCATCGCTGGTTCTCGTAAATGTAAAATTCCCTGTCGTCAGTCACGGTACTGTACAGTTCGTCTGAAAAAAAGTACTCAATTCAATTGACACTTGCCTACGGTGACCAACCAGGACCACAACTCGGTCTTATACTCCTCTTATTTTGAAAATGAAACCTCCATATTTTTCAAATAGAAATACCTAAACCGTAACAACTAAATCAAACATCTGTTGACTGTGCAAACCATCTATTGTATAATATTATATCATCTCGTTAATCTTCTGGTTTGGCTTAAGGCCGGTTCCTAACGTTGACAACAGCGTAGGCTGAAATTTTTGACGCAATGGAGAAATCAACTAACTACCATCAGTGCAGTTTACGTCAAGAGCACAGGAACTGGGTTCCGATTCGACCTAGGTAAAATGTCGGTGTGAGTTCAGCAGAGAAAAACTTCCTCAAAGCAGTGACCAAAACTGTGGCCGTTCTAGAGATCAAATTCCCCAACAGAGAGTGGTCAACCTGCACCTCGACCATTCTTTGGGCTCAACTACTATGTAAAAAAAAGTACGGCTTACTTTCAGTCCGCCCTTTTTTCTTTACACCAAGTGTGTAGACCCAAACTTTGGAGTCAAAGCCAATCGCCCAAACATATCCATTGATTGCTGTCTCTACTTTCCAAAAATGTCCAGGAATTGACTTGGTTACAAATTCAGGCTGGCTCGACGCGTCTCCTGATTTTGGATCGTATCTTCAGAGAAATTGCCGAAAATTGATTTCACATTTTCACTTATTTACACATTAAATTGTAATGGACTCACCTAATTCCACAAACAGAAACATCGCCAATAGAATTGAAACTCGTAATGAATTTTGGAGGTACACGATGCTTGTAAGGGAAAATGAATTGTTTCCTCTGAACTTTGACCGTAGTTATGATGTGAGTGTCCGTGCATTCAATTTGAATTACGTAAGAATTTCCACGTACAAATGGAAATACTCCGTCCCGTTCTTCTTCACCCCACTCATTGTTAATCATTGTATTACGGACAACATAACTAGATGAAAACCTTGGATTGAAATGGAAAACATGAAAGGTTCGTCCTTCCAAATTGAAGGAGAAACTCTCTGAGCCGACAGGAATTTTGATATCAATGCGAAGAATACTTCCAGGCAGAAAGCCTTTGATGAGAGGGTGATGCGTCTGATTGTCCGAATCAGATGGCTGTACAACTTCCGTTTCCAGTGGACTATCTATGAAAAAATAAGAAAATAAATTCTTGTTCCAAAGGTCGGATCTCGCATGTAGACGTTATATTAGGTTAAGGTTTTACCTGCCATTTTGATCAAACCACACTCAAGGAGTTCACCACCACTTGTGGTCAACCACAGATTAGACAGTGAAAATTCATCCGGGTCCTTTGCGGAGAGTTCAGAAATTGCAAGATGCCAATCATCTCGCTCTTTCTCATTCCTGAATAAAAAGTCGACCATGATCATCTCATTCATTGTTTTCTGTGAAAATAAAAACTAACCCGAATTTGAATGACACCAGTTCTGCAACGCCAGCTTCAATCGAATTTCTTATCCGAATAGTAAAACTCAAAGACATTTCTCTTATCCTTAGTACACTCAAAATATCTCTCATAGCGCACAGCCAAGTGTGTTGGGAATCCTTGTATGGAAATAACGAATACGATAATCTTTCCGTTCCGAATAAAACCTGATGTAATAAACACGAGTCAGACTTACCTTATGAAAAACAACGGTGTCATTGTTCAAAATTTCGAGCTGACCTTTCACCCAACAAATTTTTTTTGCATGCTGCTGCATTTTAGCTGATATTGATTTACTCCAAGGTGACACAGATTCCTCCAAGGCGTTGGGATATGAAAAATTCAGGCGAGTTGCTTGAAGAGATTGAAGTCCACTAAGAATTTCTTCTCTCCAAGGTCCAACCTCCAAGTCATTATCGACTCCAGAACTAATTCAAAAAAATTACACAAGTGTAACTAAGGATACCTTTAATTTATCCGTTCTTTCTTGTGCTTACCTGAATAAAGACATACATCCACCGTCGACCCAACACAAACTTATATTGCTTCCGTCTGTTGCATCTGAATCATCATAACTCAATTCAAATCCATGAGGGTCAGGGTGGTCTGGTCGAATTGACATGGCACTCGACGAATCACTACTCTGGTCAACTTGGTCGGACGAAGTAGTAGAAATTTCCGAAGATGTTGTGGAAATCGTATCCCAGCTGCAGAAAGGAAAAGCGTCTTTCCAACCTTGACCATGTTTTTGCTCACTTGTAATGCCAAATCTTGCAAATATAACATTATCGTCTTCGCCCACAGCCAGAATGACCTGAGAAAAGTAAAAATTATTAATACCATATTTACTTTACTCAATTTTGGCCTCTTATGATATTTATTACCTGGTCGGACTTATTCACCGAAATGGCTTTCATTTTTCCTGGAATTTCAACCCAGTCAAAGGCTGTCGTAAGATCTGGTGCTACAGAACATTGCAAGTCGCCCTTCAGTGCCCAACATTTTCTATCTCGAGTGATTGCCCATAGCGTAGACTCTCCTGCCGACAACTGTAAAAGTCCACCAGGGGGTCCATTCCGTTCAAGCCACCGTTTCCCTAATTTGTTTGAAAATTTATATTATTAAAAGCTGTGTCTTTGACTGTTGAAGTTCCAAAAGTGGTGAAATTGTGATTCACTTACCATGCAGTTCCTTTGGAGTGAGTCCAGTTCTGTAAAGGCACGATCCAGTCCAGGTTACAACAAAAGGAGTTCCGTTCGATGCAACAGTCACTTGGCAAGCTTCCAGACCTTTCTGAATTGGAACATGAACCCAATTCGTACCTTCAGGGTTGGTTAGTGTTACATTGTTACGAAAATAAACCTACAAAGTGTAATTTTTATTCAAATATTCTATCTGCATAATTCTTGCAATGCTCAATACAGCCGAATAAAACCACTCTTGAAACAATTAAATACCAGTTCAAATTGACAAATACATTACCTGTCCAAGTATTGTAACCGTCCATACACAACTGATATCCGAATGCGTTGTGCCGAAATTATTTACAGAAACATCAGTAAAGGGTTCCTAGTTTTAATTTAAATATAAATAAAGTATGTGTTTATTGTAAAGTACAATGTGAAGTAATTACCTGTGTATGATCACTATGAATTGGTTCAATCGGTTGCCATTTATCAAACCCAACAAATTTGCGCATCCTAAACCATCTCCTACGGCGAACACATGAATTCCAAGACTTCTGTAGGGAATAATTGGCTGGAAAATCTACAGCGTACACCCAACCCTGCGTGAAAATACAATTAATTCTCCGGAAAAATAATTTCATAGTTAATATTTCAAAAATTACTTACATCCGCGTCAAGAAGTTGATTTTCATAAGTATTTTCAAGTTGCCAATCACTCTCCCATTGCCAAGAATCCGAAGGAAGCTTGAAACTATTTTTGGCCCGATCTTCCACCCCATCTTCACTAGAAAAATGTGGACGATCCGTTGGAAGTAATTGAGTTCCAAATCCGTTGATGGGAATCCAACGCTTTTGTGGAAGAAACGCACATTAAGACCATAGTCTGAACTTTGGTCTTTTCATTAAACAGATAAATTTCGAGGTGTCTTTTCCGCAACTTACTTGGTTCTCCCAGGTCTCTTCCCTCACTCGAATAGGAATATCTGTCTTGTGGACATAAACATGAATTTGATGGCCGGAACTGATTCCCCAAAGAACTCCATTTCGAGAAGACAATCTCTAGAATTTGATGATATGGCACGGAATTATTTTACTCTCATAGTTTTACGTTTTCCGATACAATTTATTCCTGAACATCTTTTATACCAACCTTTATATCAATTCTGGTAGGATTTGGCAAAAGTGTCCATTGTCTCAAACTCGTTACAGATTTCCTCTGCTCGTTTGATTTTCGAAGGCTGCTCTTCATATACCAAACGCGTCCTGAACGATCAACTCCATACAGCGATTCCGCAGTCTCTTCATCATGAGGATTACAGGCCATTTCCAATTACTATGACGCACAGAGCTGATATCCGGCTGATTATACTGTCTAAACCGTCAAAATAGTAAATCATTAAAAATTAAATCGATTGCTACTAAATATAATTTAATTAGCATTTCCAAATCGAAATGAAGTGACATAGTAAAGGACCAGACGCCAAGTACCAGTACCAGTTTGTACCACCAAATAAATACCTGCGAGTCAGCCGAAAATAGAAACAATGCAATAATTAAAAAAAGAAAATATACTTTGTATACTACGTACACTGATTCCTTTGAATTTCCTGTCCACCTTTTCGTTCCTTCATCTGCTCTGGTTTTATCGAATTTGAAGTCCACTGGTTGATCCACGAATATAAATCCGAGCTTTCCAAACTAAACTCCAGTTGCCAGCAGGCCAGAGTCCAGAAACTCCAGAACACCAACACGACACGCAATTACTGAGTCATAAAATTAAAAAGTATCGTGTTTGAGTCCACAATAAAAAATTAAATCCCTCGCAATTTAATTTGTGGGCGAATTAATTAAACGTAACATAAGGAGAATAAATTAATCCTTTATGACTCATCCTCAATGCAAAATCAATTTTACGACTGTCAATAATAAAATACATATGTTCAAAATCTTACACTTTTCGCGCAATTTTAATCCAGAATTCAAGGATGTTTGAGAAGATCTGGGTGAGATTTGGATACGATACGTTACACATTTAATTTGAAGATGTCAAATATTATCTCATTATTTCGAAAATATTTTGGAGGAATTCAAAATCCGAACGTATGTGCTCGAATTTAAAAAACAAAAATTACGGATTAATTCTGTATTTTGACCAAAATAAAATACAGAATTCATTGACCAAGTGGAATGCAGAACATATTTTTAAACAGTAAACCCAATGAGCAATAAGGTAACCGTATTAGCAGATTGAGAAGGACTGTGCAGTTGTTCGTTAGTTTGTGAGTTTATGGGATGAGATTTTATTAGAATCAATCAAGCAGAAATCATTCGTCTCGAGTCTCGAGGAAATCTCGCGTAAAGCAGAGGCGTTTGGGTCCCGCTACTCTTTTCTTTCGTCTTTGTATATTAATTATCAGACCCGACCCAGACCCAGAGATTAATTCCTTTGCATATTTATGTTATTTGCTGACTTGGCATTGGACTTTTCTGGTTCTACTAACGCGGTGGAAATGCGGAGTTTAATGCAGCCGAGCCGTGAATAGCTTCGTCGCACAGTAATCAAAAATTCGTATTATTCCACGGCATGGGGCATGGAGTCTAGAAGGGAGATGCCGGAACTACATTTTCGCGGAAATGCGATTGTAAAGTTCATAATTTTAGTTATTTTGGAGTTGTGGGAGATCCACTACTTTTCTATCAATAAGACCATTTGGTGACTGCCGAACGCGAACGCAATCTGGCCTAATTTCATGATTTTATCCGCAGTAGGAAAGTCGAATTTTCCCTGTATTAAACCATTTAAACATATTAAACATATAGTAAAATCCCAAATATATAGAAGGCGGGCCCCTAATAGAATGCGGGTCTCAAATAGAGTGCGGGTATTTCTCCGGCTTTCTCCATAACCTAAAATGGTGTAGGTGTAAGCACAGTCACAGTGGTGAAAAACCTTGCGTGAATGAATGGAAACCCCAACCTTCTATTCGGAATTTTACGGTATTTATTTATTTACTAGGTTAATACAATTTACCGTAAATGATCGATTAGACGCCGGGGCTTTAATAAACGCCTGGGCCCGGTTGTTCCATAAGCAGGGTGACCAACTTTTAGTAGTCTGAAAGGAGTACATTTTTCGACATTTCGGAATTACCATTTTAGGTACAATGAATTACTTTTTTTGGCCATTCTATCTACAATGAATTACTTTTTTTCGCCGTTT
>JAQFYE010004600.1:0-13128 GCA_034694305.1 Protaphorura glebata
TAAACCAAATAAAAAATATAAACGGATATTTTAAACACGAGTAAGAGCTATAGTACGAATTCAGAGTTACCACACATCACTAGACACCCCCATCGCACCCCGACCCCCAGGGGGGTGTGGATGGGCGGAGCAAAGTATCCATGAAGAAAGTGATCGATTGTTTTCATCGGTTCTTTGATTGGTACACGTGACTTATACACAGATTTTTAGTATCAAATGAGAAAAGGGGGGTCCGACCCCTTACCTCACCTTATATCTATATAGCCTATATAGTAGTAGTTTATATATATAGCATAGCTGCCCCGCCCACGCCCACGCCCACTTTTCCCTCCAGCACCATATTTAAACCCTTTCGCCATTATTGTAAGGCATTCTTTCGTACATTCACCCCCTGGTTGGTCAAAATACGTTTGGGGCACCCCCCCCCCCGCGCCCCCTGTGACGACACAATTTTTTTTGCTATTAACTTGAAAGAAACAAAAGAGATCATGACAATTAACACATCTAGGTAGTTAAGGTAAGGTAGTCATTAGCAAAATAATCGCGTCACGTGGTCTGCACTCTGCTCTGCTTTGTAGGGGGGCATCTGTGCTTTTTTGGGGATACAAATACTGTCACTACGAGGGGGGATTCATTACATAATGTGTACATGTACATTTTACATAGACAAAGAACAAGGAAAAAGAACAACTAAAATCACAATTTATATTTTCTACGTAATTATTTTTGAAAAAAATCTTAAAATTTAATTAGTCGCAGTTGTTGTAGGTGGTTGGGAACTATTTTTTAAAAAAAATGACGCCGACGTGTGATGAATGGTTGAGGAATAAAATCAATGGGCGTGTTAGTTGAGACAAGGCCACGCCCATCTGCTGGCTCCTCCTTCATTCTTATCTTTGTATGAGGGCTGAGTTGAGTAGAAAAGGAACGTAAAACATTTTACTCTCAAGGAGCAAGGAGGCAGCTGCTTGGACCTGAGAAGCACAACACAATTTTTGTAAGTACTACTTTATGAATTTCAGTTTGCACTGTTGTTAATGTGGATACCTCTGGTAAGGTCCTGAGTAGGTCACTGAGTCTGTTAGGGTGAGATGGACAGGTGACCTCCAGGAATGTCCTCAGACATTTGACATATCTCTCTTGAATCACCGCCACTTCACTTGACTTCGTCCCTTCAAACACAAAAACGCAAACAATTAAAATCAAATCACATGACAAGTGACGCCATCGCGTGACCTCAACTCACCAGTATTCTGAAGCATGGCAATGACTTTGAGCGTCACATACTCTTCAATCCTTATCCCTAGTCTTCGGAAGGATCTTGTCAGATGAGTCAAACGCTCAACCATTTGACCAACATCTTGGCGTAATTGCTCCAATGTCAATGACCGACTGAAAGTTACAATCAAAATATGAATTAATCGGGGTAACGTGAGATTAGGATTCGGGGCATTGTGAGAATCGTTATGAGGGTTGTCGAATGTTCGGGCCGTAAGAAATGGGAACCCCGTACTAATAAACTGTATTGGATTTGCTGGTAATGCGAGCACAAATTTCGGCATAACGCGAGAATAGTGAAACATGGGGTAGTGTGAGATTAAGTCTCGGCATAAGACGAGAAATCGTGAAATGTGGGGTAACGGGAGATTAAACATTTTGGGGTAAGGTGCGACACGCCTCAACTTACCCCATCATGGCTTGAAGACACCTTTGGAGGACTTGGAGATTGTCGATGGTTTCTTCTTCTACAGTCATTTGCATGGGTGGCCCTGGAGTGTGCATGGCTTGCCAAGCAGAGGTCGTGAGGACGAGGAGTTCGTGCCATTTGTGAGTGAGGACTCGAGTGTGGACTTCGACTGGGACTTCTTGGTAGAATGGAAGTCTTTTGGTCCATTGGACTAGACGGTAGACGATGGAGTCACCCATTTGACACAACTTGTCACTCAAATCACCTCTTGCTTCTAATAATTCTTCCCAATTCTAAATCAAATCAATGAATATAATATTAATTTCATTCCAGGACATTCCAAGATAACTCGAGAAGGATTTTTTACAAGGTAAGCTCATAGTGTCCGAACCAAGTAAAATTTTGTGGAATCCTTCTTCAGTTTTTTTTTGCATGGACAGTATGAGCTTACCTAGTTAGTATAGTAATAATAATGAATGAATACCTGAAGTGCAGCAATGTCATGGAAGTTGTCGCACTGAACCAAATGATTGATCATGGACGCACATTGTTCAAATGGGAGTGTGGTGGGTCGAAGGTGGTTCACTTCATTCGGACTCGTAAGGGCTGCTTTGAGGATCGTGCCAGTCAGAGATGTCTGCGTAGGGGGTGGGGGTGGTGGGAGTCCATTATTCCCGATCATCCCATTTCCCCCATCGCGACCCCCTTTCTCCACCTTCACATTATTTCCTACTCCTCGCCCCCCTTTCTTGTGTTTTCGGTACTTGACCTGAAATTAGAATTCCAAAATAAGTCATATTTTAAACATTCAAGTAAAATATTACGTTTTTCAAAATGTCTGTCTGTGGCGCACTAACTGAACAAATTTGTGAATTTTTGAGACCAAAACCAAAAATGAGAGTTGGGATTAAGCATATGAAAACCCGGTGTGTATAAATATATATATATAAACTTACAGGTACTTTGTAAAGGTTGTAGACGGCCCCTGAGTTCCTCCCACCGGGCATCCGATCCTCCCGTACGGCTTAGAACATGAAAAGAATCGAGAATATTAGCCAATTCTTAACACTCACAAGGGAAGTTCACCAATTAAACCTAGATTCTGATTGACCATATGACAGAATTTAAATAAAACCAAAATTTTGATAGAAAATATTATTTTGATAATTTCCAAAATTTTCTAAATCGGTAAAACATTGACGTGCAATGAAAAACGCCGGAAAGAGCATGCACTTTAACCCATAATTTTTAGAAATTCAAAAATTTATTTATAAAAAAATAGTGTATGAATTTCAGTTGGTGAGGTTCCCTTGTGATAGGAGTAGAGTGGATGTGGGACATTGGCATGAGTGTTTGGATTTTGAGCTGAGTTGGTTGGTTGGTCTAGTTGGAGTTCATTCCTCCGACCCGTCTCTATTGATTCTCTCAAGGCAAGACAAGGCAATATTCCAACTCTTACGTAAATCCTCAGTTCATAGCTCATTCTATGTGTATGTGTGTGTATGAGTATGAGTCTGATGTGAATGCTGACTCACCTTGAAGGACCATTCCTTGCTCAATGCACTTTTTGAATCGACAGTATTGACATCGATTCCTCTGAGCTTTCGTGATCTCACATGTACCATCCGCCACACAAGTGTACACTCGACGATTCTGGACGGTCCTCTTAAAAAATCCTTTACATCTACAAATATATTATCAAATTAGAAAATTTTAATTGATTCATGTTAACATAGGTCGGCCATTTCAATCATTGTATGTAAATATAATGTACAAATTGGCTGACGTTAACATAAATTTTAACTTTGTCCTAATATTTATAATATGCCGTTAACATAGGTTTTAAGCTCACGGGCGCGCGGTCGGTCCTCTTGAAAAATTATTAACATTGGTAATGCATATAGAAATCATAAAATTTAAAGTGACTGACGTTAACATAGACATTACGCAATGCGCTCCAGCTCCTTTCATTCCCAATCGATAGATGGCCAGACTGTAGGAGTTGAAGCCGATTCCTGCTTCGCTTCGCGTTACCAACTTAAGTGCAAACGGGTTTGCTTTTGCTACGCGAATATTAATCCACAACTATTTTAATTCATTTTTTTAGAAAGAATTGGTTGGAATTTCTTCGTTGTTAAAAAGAAATTGACCAGTATTTACAATTTTTTGAAGTTATTTTGAGTGCGAAAGTTTTTGCATTGAGCTTTGTCCAAGAAGGGGAAAGATTTGCTTCCCTGATTTTAATCTACAGCAATTTCACTCATTTTTAAGTGAATTTATTGTAAAATTTAATCGTTTTCCAAAATTGTGGTTAATATTTTATATTTTAAAATTATTTCTGGGCCAATTTTTGCAATTAGCATTCAGCATTGTCCAAAAACCTGTTGGATGTGATTAAATGTACGTTAAAATGGAAAGAACAGAGACAGGTACTAAAATAACGTTAAAGTCTGTATTCAAAAACCTCGTTATAACGTACCATCACACTTACTGACTGAATGTTCCTTATAAGGGACATTTTTGACATGTGAGCTTTAAGTCACGGCAGGAGGGGCAATGTGAGACTTGTTCTTTGCATTGTATTGCGCCGTGAAAATAGGATTAAATGTCGGTAGTACGGTACGTTTTAACGAGGTTCTACGAATAAATTGAAATTTCGTTCTGATTCCGAAAAAAAAAATATAAACCGTCCAAGATTTCAACTATTTTTCACGGAAAAAAATGAGAATAATAGTAGTGGATTAAGACTGGCTAGTCACTGTATTATAACGATGACTTGAAAGTACAGGGTAAGAAGAAATTTTGAAATTTTCGAAATCCTAACTTTTTTTTAAAAGTGAATGGAAGTAACCAATTAATTGACAGTATAAATAAGAAAATAGTTGATTTTGAGTGATGAGTCAATACCCTTCACAAGTGATGATTCCGTAGTGGAGCCCGGTCGCCCTGTCCTCACAAATCATGCAAATCATGGGTTGTTCGTAGTCCTCCTCCTCGGGATGATGATGATTCGGATGGGCGGAGCTAAGAGGGTGTCCCAGACTCTCATGACCATTGACTCCATTGGACAGACTATGTTCCAACCCCCCATGATTATTCGGCGTCATGCTCCCATTGCACCCACTCCCACTCCCTAGACTATTACTCCGACTCCCCCCATTACTAGAATTGGACCCCCCACCACCCCCTTGAGAGGAGGTTGAAAGATTGAGAGCCTCCGTAGCCCATAACCTCTCCATGCTCAGTCCACCCTTCTGTTGATTGTGTGGAGGGGAGGGGCGATGATTGAGGGGGTGTGGGAGATGAGGAGGGGAGGAGGAGGCGGAGGAACTCCCCCCACCCCCTACCCCATTATGATGACCATTCTGTTGTAGACTGCTGAGTCCATAGTGATTCGTGGGCGGACTGCCCCCTCCGGGTGGGGACAACCCGAGTTCAGAGGGAAGGTTTTGACCTGGTTGTGACCATAACATGGTTCGCACCCCCCCAGCCTCCCCCATGATCACAGTCGGTGTTCGGTTCAAATTGACATGGTGATGATGCCCGGGCCCCGTCCCACTCCCCCCATTGGGTAGTGATGACGTAGAGTTGATCCCTAGACTCCCCCCGGCCACAATCGTCCCACCCATAGGGGAGTGAAGGTGAGGGTGTGGGTGGGGGTTGGATCCGCCCGAGGAACTTGAGTTACTTTGTGGGGAGGAATTAGGAGAACGACTCAGAGTAGGGGATTTCCTGGGGGTGTGACCATTGGCATGGCTGTAAGTCGGGGGAGGGGGTGGTAAGGGGGTGTTTGACGCAGTGGACGGGGTCACTGCACCCCCTGAGATGACCTCTGGTCTGACACCATTGATTCGGTACATGGACTGGTGATGGAATGAGAGACTAGTTGAAGTGACGACGGGGAGGGGGTCACCGGACCCCTTGTCACCCCCACCACCCCCATTGCTCAGACTTCTGACATCCATTGTATGGACCAATGGTGAAGGCGGCATGGACCCAATGCTTTGTCCCGTCAGTCTAGCGTGTAAATGATTGATTTGGGGGTGGGGGTTGTGGTGATGGTATGGGTGGGGGTGCTGCTGCTGGTGCTGCTGGGAGTGCTGAGGAGATGGCACACGATTCTGAGGTGACCTTTGCCCTCCACGATGACCTTCCTTGTGTTTGGTGATGATGAGAGTGGATGGGGAGGGGCATGGTGGGGTGGACTGCGGGGAACCCCCACCCCCCGAAGAATTTGAATTTGAATTTTGTCCTTGAGGGGAAGTGGAACGTCTTGATGCCGTTAGAGGGGGTGGGGACAGTGAAGAGGAACTTGTGACCGGACTCGCACGCCCTGACCCTTGACCCTGACCCTGACCCTGGCCGTCTACTTCGTCCTTCTCAGTCTTAAGGGACATTGACCTCTCGGATTTGATGACCCCGTTCGTCATCTTACTCACTTCCGTGTCACTGTTCCCATTCGGACTCTTCCCATTCGGGATCGGACTCTTGCTTCGACTTCTTTTCTCCGGACTTGGACTCGGACTTGACCTTTTCCCATTTTCCGTTGGCTCCGCCTTGACCACGATGACGTCAGACCTCGGTGTGGTGGTGGGAGGAGCCATGTGATTGTGATTGTGATTGTGATGGCCATTGGTCATAATGTGGTTGTGCTTGATCACTCCATTGGTTTTGATTGGATTGTAGTTTTTAGACTCCTCCTTCCTCTCTGGTTTCATCATGAAGATGAATGCTTGAGGGGGGAAGGGGGTGGACACACCCCCACCCCCTTTGGTGTTGTGACATGGACCGACCATGTCTTCTGGAGTGTGACAACTAGAGTGGACAAGGAATTAAAGGTCAACTGGTGTCCTTACGTCGTCACATGACAGATAAAGCCCAAGGACATAATGCATTGCATTTGCAGCCAAAACGTGACATGCCACAAAAAAATTAAAACAAAGAGCCAAAATTCAAAAAAAAAGTGAGAGGAAGAGAGAAGAGCAAGTAAAAAATATAGAGACACAATCATGCAAGAATTCAATTTGGAATTTGAGATGTTTATTTTCAGCTCCGGGTCAAATCATCCGTGAGAAAAATCATTTGAATTTAGATTATTTTTTCAGATGCCCGGATCACAGAGACACATAATTAGAATTCAACATGCAACGAGAACGACATTCACGAACAAATTTTAGTCTGAATTTTCACACGCTAACCAATCCCAGAATGCAATTAAATATTTATCATTTTTTCCGTTGGGGGTTTCAATCCCTTGGACAAACAATATACGTATATATGGCCCTATATCTTTCGTACTACTACCTTCCCTAAGCCAAATAAATAAAACCTTGCTATTTCTATCAACGCATTCTTATTCCCTAAAGCTAATCCTTCCTTACTGCTAGGGGTACCTTCTTTCGTCTGATTGAAAAATTAGCTACTATTTAGCGAAAACTATGAAGATAACGTGGCTCACGTGACATTGCCATTGCCAACGGATACCTAGAGTCATTAACTCCATATAAACATCAATGACGTCACATTGACTCATCAGTGAGTGTCATCAATTCCGACGAAGCGTGAACGTCAACTAATAATAAATGCATTTTTTTTTATTAAAACATTTCCGTTTCTTATGTATAATATGTTGACCTTTGGGGTTAAATTCTGATGAATTAATCATGGATTTAAATTTTGGGTGGTGAATAACCTTCTGACGACTAAATTAAATCACATGCGCTTCTAACTCCTCCATTTCCGGGCTAGCTAACAATTTACACGCATTTTATGAGGAAATCCATGTCTAAAATTCTGATGAATGAAAATGAGGAAGGATGGGTCAAAATTCAATTCAATTCAATTCAACATTGACTTTTGCTCAGCACAGCTCAATTAGGATGACAATGACACCTCTATTTATTTCAAACCGGTACGAGTGACAATATAAAACCGGTACACCCTAAATAAACTTGTCGAGTGACATTTTCATGACGGTACACCCTAAATGAACCGTAAAAGGTAGGGTATATACGGAAATAGAGCAAGCGGTCATCAACCCCTCCCACGCAGAGCCTTTGTTGACATAAAATGCCACTCGACACTTCCTAGGAGATTTCCAATCAGAACTAACTCTAACTCCAGGTAAACATTATCACTCGATAGTATTAAATTGTATATCTATGTGTGTCAACCACTTCACTTATCACTATCACTCGACAGCCACACCACTCCAGTTAGGCTTAAGCTCAGGATATCCATTGTCATTGTGACTGTGATTGTGACTAATGATTATGTATTATGTAGTGGTTGAGAGTAGAGGGCAGTGGAGTGCAGCGTGACCCTAAGGTAATGTTATTAATGCTATAATGGGAATTTGCACTTTGCCATGCTATGCCATGCTCACTCGTTAAAAACAAACACTTATGTGAGCTTTGGAGTGGAACATGACTCAGGACGAATATCTGGGCCAAATCCTATCACTATTACTACTACTTCAATACCTACCTGTCTATTTCTACGCTTTAGTTCCGTGGTTAATCACAAATTATATCAATCCATGCACAAATCATGCAATGCAACATCAATCCCAGCTTGACATATAGACGAACACTTCACATGCAAAATATTATGCAGTCAGGGAGTCCAAATGTTCGCTCATGACAAGGAAAAAAGGGCGCTTTTGGTGAAAAGGCCTCCAGGAAACAAAATGGCGGATGAGTTTTTGAAAATATTCGGGGAAAAAATGCATAATGCCGCTTTTGGCGTAAAAGTCATCCAAAAAATAAAATGGTGGATTAGTTTTAGAATATATTCTGGGGAAAAATGTATGGAGGCGGATGGGTTTCATATAGTTTGGTGGTATTTTGGCTGAAAAATAAAAATTTTGCATCGTATTCCCACAAAAATAAAAATTATCGGGGTCATTTTCATTGGAAATACTGATTGGTGTGACAATTTTCTTTCAAAATCGTAAATTGGTGGGAAACGCGTTCAAAAATAAAATGGCGGATTGATTTCTTTCGAAAATCTAAACGGCGAAACCAAATATCACCGAAATAAAAGATGTCGGATGAATTTCCGGCCAAAAACGAAATGAAAGCCTGGACATTCTGTAAAATAAAATGTTGGAACGAATTGAAGGCATTTCTGTCCTTGAAAACAAGATGGCGGATCATTTCTAGGCATTTTTCTCCAGAAAAGCAAGATGGCGGACGATTTCTAGACATTTTCTTCAGAAAAGCATATGGCGGACCCGTTTCATGAAAGCATGGGATTATCGAACATTTGGACTGCTCCCTCGTGATTCACGCGTATAATTGGATGCTGAGAATGAAAGAAAAGAGTAAGATATACATACCGGTCCTTGTCCTTGGGGGATGCTTCCCCAGTGGGTGGAGCATCTGGGGAGAGGGAGGCGGTGGAGTCTGAGGTGCCGACGGACTCTCCATCCGAGGAACACCTTGAGTCCACCTTCCGTCTCTTCAGCTTCAAGTCTTGAAACAGACTCATTCCATCCTCACCACAAACACCTACACAGAAATCAACAAACAAACAAACAACAATCAACAACCACGTTTTGAATGATCTAATCCTCTAATCTCATAAATCAAGTCATAAATTTTCCCATGACTAATTGACCATGACCACCATCCCATCATGTAATCACAATCACGACTTCAAAATCAACTCCAACTTTCTCTTCCCTTCCATTGAGAAAAATCATCACATCCAATCACAGTGCTTTTTTCACTGGTTTTTCCCTACTCCTAGGGGCACTTTCTCTCATTCGGCACATATGGATACTATACCAGCCTCTAATTCGCCACGATATTTGATCATGTGGATAACGAATGTCAAATATGCATTAAAATAAGTGTCAACGGTTCTTTCCAACTACTAGGGGTACCTCCTGTAGGCCAAATAGGTAACAACGAGCGTGCGTTAAGAGAATACGCCACGATAGTTAACAATCCATTACGGCAAACCGACGAATGTCATTTAATACGTTTTACGTGATAAAAGAGTGATTAGAGTGTAGAATTGACATACCCTACTACTACGGGTACCTCCCGTAAGCCAAATTGGAAGAAAACCTATTTCCTCAAGAAAATACACTGCGATTGCGATGTGACATGGTCATTCCTTACGGCGAATGTTAACAAACGTGTCTTTATGTTATTGACGTAGGTAAGTTCATAGCCTTCTCCAACTTTAGGGGTACCTCCTGTAGGCCAAATTGGTAGCGAACCACCCTATTCGAGGAAATACACTTCGTCCGACGTATGCTCAAGGTCAATTAATGTGTGTGTGTGTGAAATTATACGTGTTTAAGTACTGTTTAAAGTTGAATATCGAGTTCTCCTACTACTAGGGGTACTACCCGTACTCAAAATCAGAAGGAAACCACCCTGTAGCGCCTTATGAGAAATAACGTGTATTATTTATCTTTTATATTACTCGAGTTGGTACTATGCTTGTGTGGTTAATATGATTGACTGAATGTGGAATGATGTAAAAGGTTAAAGCTGTGTGCATTTGGTCTGATATGAGAATGAGGAAGTAGACTGACTCTAGTAGTAGGCTGTATAGACATGGACTCTACCACTCGTGTGTAGAGCGAGGTGGATGAACCTCAGACGTCATTGGACTCCAATCAAAATAATAACATTCCCACAACACACATACATACAAGTACAGAGCGGTGTCCCAGAGCATGGCTGAAACGTACCTCATGTGTCATGAAACGTAATTGCCCAGACCTGAGATTCCAATTCAATTCCAGGAAGTCATGTCCATGGACCAAGGGCAACGACGATTCCCGAATCTAACCGAACTCAACGGACAATGACCTCTAACCATTCATACAAACAAACAACTTTCACTCACAGCACCAGACCCATTCTAGGATTATTTATTTTTGTACATACGTATGTATCGCCCGCCTTAACTTCCTTCTTCTAACCACTTTTTATCAAACTCTAATTAAACTCTAGACAGAGATAAGGCGTTATGACAAGGACAGGACTGGACTGGATTTGATATTTCATTCCACTGCAACTGCCAACTGCATTGGATTTAAACTCAAGTACTTACTGCGTCAAATAAATAATCAAATATTTATTTGGTTAATTACGTAATTTGCACTTGAATAATATATGACTTTTCCATGACATTTGACAACATTTTCCATTTTTTACATGTGTTTTCACATTAAGAACAGAAAAATTGTTGCAAAATCAAAATTACTAGGATTCAGGTTTTTTATTTTTTTTTAGAAAATTCTAAGATTTTTTTGCCCTGACAATATTTTTGATGATTTTTAAGCGATTTTAAGATTTTTTTAGGCTTGTCATTATTTGAAGCGCCTTGATTTTAAAGCGATTTTACTATTTCTGGACTTTTACATCAATATAAGACGAGCGTTTCTAATTAAGTTTATTTTTTTTTAGAAAATTCTAAGATGTCTTTTTCAAAGTTTCGAACAAATGTGTGCTTTGAATTGTTTGTTTACCTCTCAGAGTGTTATTTACAGAGTGGGAGGAGTCTTTGATTCCACAGACCGAGGACGGGAGAGGTCCTCCAGTCTTCACATGCATTCGGACGGATCCAAAACTTTCAAAAAAGTATCAAAATTTGACTTGACTAATTCACACATCCAATTCAATTCACTAGATGGCAATTGCAGTAGTCTCACAAATGCAATATTCTCACGGAACACGGAACAACGGTCACACAAGTATGAAATCAAATTCCCGGAAGTAATTCCGAAATGACCCTTAATCCGTCCGATTTCCAATGAAATGAACTCTCACGTAATTCCAACGTTTCCGAACAAATTCCACATTAATTATGATGTAAAATTAAAAAAAACTGATTAAAAGGCACTGATTGATTGACAACTTGTGTTTTGATTGCATAAGGTGTTATGTACTATGTTTAGGGTTTGATCTTGGAGCGTGACACGTTTCGCTGTTGCCTGAGTGAAGAGTGAGAGTGGAGTGAGTGGAAGAGAGTGAAAGTGGAACTAGGAGGGTCTGTAGAGGAAGCCGGGGGGAGGGGGGAGCAGAAGGGGGGAGTCCCCCTCACAGGTGATGGTGATGGTGCTACATAACGTTTAAGACCCGTTATGCACTCTCAATGCCATAACATTGGATCCTGCAATACCTCATGCAATAACTCGTCCAAAAAGTCAATCACCTCACCAAAGCACAACTTTTATAAGGCAGACCTTATAGGATTATTTTATCAAGATTTCTCCTCTCTTCATTGTTCACACAGATGAGTCTCAGACTCAACCATCTCACTTCCGCACTCTCTCTTTACCATTCAAAATCATCACGAATGACAAAGACAAATCAACGACACGCGCTTTCACACCAATAAATAACATACAAATAACATCTCCATTTATCGTATGAATTTTTTATATTTCGTACAAAGTTCAGATTAGTTTTTGATGCGGCGGCAAAGTCAAAGGGACAGAGTCTCAACGATTTTCTCTTAAACGGTCTAGACAATTAAAAAATTCTGAATTCTGACATAATATTTTGCCAACGATTATTTTGATTGGGTACTCGACTTTGTATCGAGGTTATTCCCCTTTCCCTACTACTAGGGTTACTTCTTCCAGTATATACAAACGAAGCTAATATCATCAATTTTTTTAATATTCCAACAAATACTGCACTGTAGCGTTAAAAATTTCTTGCCCATTATTACAAATTGGTAAACATCTTAAAAGTTTTATTCTGTTGGACTGACAATGACAATTAATGGTCCAAGGTGTTTTATCATACAACTAGGGGTACCTCTTCTAGACCAGATGAAAATAAACCAAATGTGAAATGTAAGCAAAAAAAAATTGCAGCAATTTTCGTAGACCTATAAAAATAAACCAAATATATGCAGAAAGCTCACGGAATTTCCATCCTACTACTAGGGGTACCCGTTCTAGACCTATATCCTATTACATTCAGAAAATTCGCGAGCCTTGCTCGACCAAAATAACAAACATGCATGCAGGGATAAGGCCGAAATTGAATTAATACGTAGGCAAAATAAGGCAATAATACCGAAACCGAAAGGTCAGAAAAAATGTAAGATGTACATCTTTGAGGTCAAAAAGTTGATGAATGTTGAGTGGCACGGACAATGAATTCTAATCCTTATGTGTTTCAAGGGTACATAAATTCTAGAACGCTCAAAGCCAAGCTGAGGCTCAATGTCCGGGAGAATGAACGCATTGGAATAATTTATGTGTTTCAAGGGTACATGAATAATAAATAGTTGGGGCCCTTGTATTCTGAATACACTTAAGGAGCCCTTAAGTACGTACGTGAGTCCTTGCCCTACATTCTGGAAAGGACTCTGACTCAAGGTCCTGTCCTGCCTACTTCATTTCCATAGAACGACCTTACGGAACGGACTGACCAAGTGCCCTTATTATTCTTATCATGACT
>JAQFYE010004601.1:0-13128 GCA_034694305.1 Protaphorura glebata
AGAGTTATACGACAAATTATACGACAAAAAATGCGCACAAAATCCAAAAAAGTCGAATATAAGTGCTTCGCTACGCTTCGCTCGCCCAATAACTGACCAGAAACTTATTGTGGTAAAGAAAGAGGCTAATAAATGTTGATTTCAGATGGCAAACTAACTAACTTCACGAATTTACTACTCCCTACGGGTAGGTTTGATCGAACTAAACGAAGTAACTCGCTTACATCGACTAAATGCAATACTGTAATTACAACACACTTTATTTAATTTAATTATAACAAAAAGAATTCTGATTTCTGTAAGGTTTCACTAGAGACTAGACCAAAATCAGGCGAACGCATTCAAACTATGTTTCTGATCAGCGAGAAGAATAACACTCCAATATATAATATTGAATGATATAAATATTGTTGGAAACAAAATTCTGGCGACCAGGTCAATTCTGAAATACAGTTTCAAGTGAGATGGGTTTCCGTCAGAATTTTTGCGGGAACGACTCTGTCTCAGATACATAAGGAAACTGACTTCAAATATGCTCGAAACAATGAAAAGGACACAAGTGGCATTCCAAATATCAAGTGCTCTCGTATACGAAACAGGGGGAATGCTTTGATTCAAGCCATAAGTTTGGGTTCCAAGTGTTAAAAGTGTTGTGACGCCCAGGGCCAATCTCGATACCAGAGCATTCGTTCCAATCCAAAATGACACCCATGAAATTCCGACAATCAATGTTGAAGGGACATAGACGGTGTTGAGGTAATACCCTATTTCTCGAGAGAATTTTAATTCGGCTATGAGGCAGGAAAATATGCCAGTCATGAACGAAGTACCAGTACTACAATTTCCGATGGAAAAACCTTCGAACGTAAATTTTTGAAGTTGTAGAAGCCTTCGATCTGAAAATATAATTGGATTTGATTGTCTCCAGACAAATTCTAATTTTTCCACGTTATAAGAGTAACTAGACATTCTAATAATACATTCTTGCTTGTCGTGTGGAAAATACTTGAGATTCATTGGACACGTTAGTGTAATCGAGAGCCTCCTACTATGCATAATTGTTCCGTTCGGTGAGATCCGATGAAAAGAATTCAATTTCATGATGTTGTAAGAAATTGATCTTCTTTCATTGACGAAAAATAAGTCTGGTGTCCACACCAGATCGCCTCCTGCTAAAGTTGCAGACTGAGTGTGATTAAATCTGAGCCTTGGATCAACCCATTCTTGCCAAAGTGACATCTGGAGTGTAATCTCCATTTTGTCATCGTCAATGCTTTCCGTGGAACGAATGTAGAGGTTAAGAATCACTTGCAGAGGTCCTGGAGATGCCCTGTTTCGGGGAATTATATCTTTGTTGTAATCACCGCTGGTTAAGATCTTGTTGACTATTTCCAAAGCTTCGTCGCCGATGTCACTCTCATAATTCTCTACAACATCACTAGAACAAAGTTTTAGTATAAGATGTACAAAGATAACGTATCTCAGGATGTTACGACGAACTGTCCTCTTAAATTTCGTCGCCATTACTTTTTAAAGTATTTCTTGCATGTATTGCGCTAGTTTGTCAAATTTGTACTGCACACCCCAATCTCAAACTCATTGGGGAATAATAATTTTACTGAAATCATGTGTAAACATTTATAGAGAGGGAGTGACCCACAAAATGTTGTCTTCAGTTTGTTGAGTTTAAGGAACATACCTCATAGGATTCATGTTATGTAGACTGAGTGTATTAGTATTAAATTAATTGCCAATAATATATTGAGTCAATATTTAAAAAGGGTTGACCATTTCGATTAAATAAACATCCACATCGTGTTTACGATGATGATGAAAAATTAGGAGTCGGTCCAAACGGAGCACAATGCAAACCACGTAATAACAAATTGAAATTTTGGCAAACACAAGCAAGCAATCTTTGAGAAGGTGCGTGTGCTTTAAATTTCTAAAAGCTAGAAGAATGACCGACAACCTTGTACGTCACCTCCGCATGGATAAATAAATCTCTGACGCACAGAAACGTATGGGTAGGCGGATCTTCATTTTCTCTTCGGCAATCTTATGCAATTGAACATGAACGACCTCACTCTAATCTTCACATTGTTTGGGAGGAATGGAGGAAAATGAAAGGTGGACACGTACCTCATCGATATTTCGTTTCACTTACTGGAACATCGTACATACTTGTACAGGGCGCGAAATCCATGTAAGGCCGTAATTGATAGTATCTTGCAAAATTTCTTGAGGAGACTTCAGTAATGCTATTCTATTTCGAGCTTGAAGTCCGCAGTAGCGCTTCAGGAAAAGTGGTGACAAAGTGACATTTATCAGTTAATGTTATTATTTCTAGCGAACGATACCTCATATTCCAATTAAGCAGAGTGCAATTTATCATAATTTGATCATAATTTTCTAACCAATCCCTAACTCTTCCGAATACGTAAAAGCTACAAATTATAAATATCTGCAATCTAGAGAACTGATTGTGCTTGGTTCTTCAAATTTTTTCAAGTAATTGTACTAGAAGCAAGCAAGATTTAAGAAGTCTGTCAATCTATTTAGAATTAGTACAGAAATGATGGTCCATACCCATTAAAACATGTCATGGCTGTTCGAAGTTGGATTTTTTATACTGACGCAAATACACCATTCAAATATTAATATTTTCATTTGGATAACTACATCAGATCAAGTCAAGTCCGCTGCATTGCGTGTGCGTCTCCGCTGGAGTTGGGTAATTGTCTGGTTCTCCATATTTAAGCTTGTACCATTGGAAGCACGCGAAGGTTAAGAGTTGTCAATATTTCATTCTGGAATTCTCATTTCCTAGTATACTGGAGAGTCGTCCAAAGAATATAGCGGAACTTTCGTGTCACGATAGAAGTCACAATAAGACACATGGGTCAATGATGGTCACTTTGTGAAATGAATCTGACGCATACACATAATGTACGAGAGATTGGAATCTAGTATCTAGGCATGTGCTTTATCAATGTTTTAATCCACTGCCTGGAACTTTCGAACCGCGCAAAGGACGGAAGGTCCGTGTAAAGCCGTTATAAGTGTCCGAAATTACTACAAATAATCATTTTCGCAAAGAATTTTTATATTCGGTCACCTATCCTGCCTCGCGTTCCGAAGTTAGAAACAGGACTGACGAAGAAAGTCAAGTAATGTGTATCTGTTTTACCAACTTTTGGCAGCAGATACAGGGCGTCGTAAAAAGATCGCTCACACCTTAGCAGGATAAATTTGAAAGTGACATTAAAAGAATCATTCGGAGAGATAAAATTATACAAATTTCAGGGCATATTCATCGATATCAATTCGAATAACTGCCAGATTTCTGGACCTGTCGAATTCGATTTGGAAATGACCGGGTCGGATTTGTCAGAAAGGTCAAGGTCAAGGAATTCCATTTCTCAGTTACACGACGAATAAGTTTATGTCAATCGGTACGAATCGGGTTTTTAAGGACAGATTCTTGAAGTATGGACCAAACATGTTCAATTGGGTTCAAATCCGGGCTTTTTCTTGGCTAAATACCATTGCCCCAAACCCACGAGGCCGTTACGTCTGAAATTTTTATATTTTAGGTTGACGTACACGACACGAGCTGGAGCGCTATCTTGCATAAATGCAATTTTTCTGGGAGCTGGGAAAAGTTGACGGTCCCTTATAACACCAAAATAAAAAAAAAATCACGATAATACTGTCAGTTGGTTGCGGGCTTCATCTCTACAACATTAAAGCCTCTTGTGGACATGCCATCTGTGAACATTGTCTTGAGCGAAAATTTTGCAAAAATTTGACCAGAACCTTTTTCCTCTTACTACTGTGGAACCTGGTGATCAGTCTGGTCACTTTTGAGTGCAATTCATTTGGTGGCTCATGCGTCCATAGGATGTTATCCATGACTTCCCGGGTAACTCTCCGGTATGCGAAATACCCGGGTATCTTCGCAGAGTCGAGAAAGAAATCGGTCTCGGATTTTATTTTTCACTAACTGGGTGTTTGATTGACTGCTGATAAGTGGTTTTTCCCCATTTCTTCTTCAGCCACCGTTGTGCGATACTGTATGAAATTTGTTGACCCTACTTTTTGCAGTTTTCGGACGCATTTAGGACCCGGACAAATTTTCTGTCTAAAGTATCGAATTTTTGCCGGATTTCTTTTTTAATCGTTGACTTAGTTGTCGGTAGCCGACTTTCCTGAATTTTTTTGTCGCCGGTCGTTTCTCTTTTAATCCATTTCTGAACACTACTTCTTGAGATTTTCAAAATTCGGATTTTTTGGCGAACCCCGAAACCTTGGGAAAACAGAGTCTGAATTTTCAGCCTTCTAGGGACTCTTAAAGACAATTTAATAGGCTTCATTTAAAAAAATCAAAAATCCGACAACGGGAACTTAAAAAATTTCTAGTTTGAACTTTTGCCTTACAGAAAAAGGAAGGTGTGAGCGATCTTTTTGCAGCACTGGTACATATGTTGCAGGTTGCGGACATAGCTCGAAAGCATTAAAGATCATGTTTTGTCTAGACCTTGGAGAACTTCAACACTCGATCCAAAGCTTACCTTACTCCTATTCAGATTTACCTTGTGGTAAAGTCGATACCAATGGTCTTTAAAATATTTATATTCTCCTGATGACGCATATATAATATTCATTCAAAAAATTGCGAGTGTCTCACTCTGGCGTTCTAGAACGATCCCACTCCCATTTCTCCATCAGTTACAGTTTAATCACCAACCCTTTAACTGGTGCTTCACATTTTTATTCACTGTTTCTATAAATATGTATTGAACTGAAATATTATTCCTAAACTCCCTCAGACCTGCGGCTCACGGAGACGAAATTGTTTGCATTATAATCGCTTTTGACAAAATCATACTTCTGAGTTTAATTGTTTAAATTCACATGAGCAATAGCTTCGTATTCATAATTTATCCGCTAGTGGCCTTGTGGAAAGAGTGACTCTGAGTGTGTGAATACTACACGTCGTCATAAATTGATGAGCTTTTGCCAGGAAGATTTGTGCACCAGTAGATATATATGAGAGCAACCGGATATAGAACAGTACAAATACAAATACTAAAGGGTGAAAATGTGTAAATTCGAGGTATATTTCATTTTGTGCATCAATCTGTTGATTTGCAACGGTCTGCGTATAAATGATCCCGAACAACGTATGGAATTGAAGAAGTATATTGAACACAGTGAGAATTGTTCGACACACATAATAATGCACACACCAATTGATTTCCTTCCTTTTAGTCAGCCGGTAGTTCTCGTCCGTAGTTCGGACATGAATTATCGTCTCGAGAACGACGTAGGTTATCGTTATTTTATGATTCCTTTTAAATACGCAGTATCTAGTACGGACGCTTTGGCCATGGGTCACATAAAGCAAATCTGTGTGACACTCACATTATTGTTAACGAAGAAAGAAGAGGATTTAGACTTGGCAATCAATTATGTTTCTAAACATTGGAGAAAAATTAATTTTATACGACAAGACAATGTAAACCGTCCGTTGATGACTGCGTTATGCTATCGGAACGTCTATATACAAATGACATATTCGGTCGACAGTGACGAAAGCATCAACCAAGTTCAGAATATAATTTTAATTTTAAGTTTAGACCCACGATGCAAACGTCACTTGATCCTTTCTATATGGCTCCACCAGTATTTTTATATTCATTCTCGAAAAGTACAGACACCTACCAAGTCCAACTATTGTTATTGCACCCTTGCATAATTCTATCCAGTATACGGGAATACAATCGCAGTATTATCGAGACACGAAACGGATAAGTGGTACAAGAATACTGTCAAATCATCTTGTTCAAACATCGCATTTGTCATTGGGACCTACGAAGAGAAGGTGCGCAACCCAAATCGACTGCCACCAACTGACAAATGTCGGTATCCAGTGAATCCATTCTCAGACTTCAGTGTCAAAGTATTGAGAGCGGACGTTTCCGTCTTCATGGCGTTTACTACGATTTCGTATCTCGCTGGAGCCTTTCCGAACTCTACTATTTGTCATCATGACAATGTCGTCGACATGAAACCTACTACTAGTTCCCAACCCGAATATATTTTTGCAACTTACAATGTTCCAAGACCGATGGCTTTCGGTGATTTCCATTCCAGTCCATCTGCTGACTCATTCTTTGCCACTCATACCATTGACTACAATTTCATTGCTTGTGGAGAATTTCAAACTCAACTCTCTTTCGAAAGTTACTTTGTCGCTTTTGAACTTAATCTTTGGATTGGGCTAATCGTGACATGGTCAGCCTGTTACGGAGGATTGCAGTTCTTCACGAGGTTCAAACATTCCCAACAGAGTAATGGCTTCATTCTACTGTAATTCTTGTTTGAGCAAAGTCCGTTCTTCAACAAATTCTTTCAGAAATTACCATTCTACTTTTGTATCTTCGGACCAATTTATTTAACTTGCATTGTTTTGACGAATGCGTACAAAGGTATCGCTATCACTCAACTCACATCACCCATGCCATCTCACGGACTCAGAACATTTGAGGATGTCTTTGAAGCTAACTATTCAATTTTTCCAGCATTATCCTCCGAGTACGAGGAAAATCTTTACAATTTCTGCGACCGTTAGAAAGTTGGCATAACTGGCAAGGAAGAGGAACATCCTACATGTTAGTCGAAACTCCATTCACAATAGCGGCTAATTCGCAATACCAAATTCTGAAAACTGCTTTTCACGGTCGGAAGAAGAAAGGAATATCAGCTGATGACGAATACTTTCGAAAGCTGCACCTGTATGACTACATTTCAAATTATGGACTTCAGACCCTTCGTTGCGATAAATACTTTTATGACAAGAAGAGGATTATCGGTTATTCCGGATTCCAGGGTTTCGAAATTTTAAAATGTGATAAGTCTGTCTATGCGGACACTTATGAGAGATTAGACGTATTCATTGCGGATCTCAGAGAGAAAACTAACCAAAATATATACAAAGGCAAGACCAGAATCCTCCCGACAATTATGGGTTTACAGACATTTATAAATGGACGAGAGCAAGAGTTCGTAAATCGGCAAACGCAGACTTTTCAACACTCAGGTGCTGAGTGTTGAAAAGAAGATTGGAACAGAAGTATTATCAGGATTTAGTTGAGCGGAAGGTCGAGGGACAGCTCAGAACAAATCTTCTACTCGTATTTTTGGCTTACTTAATCTGCGTTGCACTTTTTATCTCAACTTTGGCTGCCGAAAACTATATAATCATTTTCGCATTTTCTCTAGAAGTGTGTCGGTATCTCTATGGAATGATGTGGAGAGTAATTCTTGCAATTTACAAGAGTTTACTTTTTGAGTTTTGTCACCGCTTACAGAAATATAATACAATGATTCGCCCTTACTGGCTGGTTAAGTTTAGGTTTACATTTGTTATAATATACCGTTACAGGCAGCCCTTCATTTACTTGTGCTAGGAAAGGGAAAGCAATAGGGACTTAGCGCAAAGCGTGTTAGAAGTCTTTCCGTAAAACGCAATGTAGAGGTTCTGTGTGGCAAAAGTACAGGAGAAAACACTGACCGGACAACAAAAATACTTCAGAATCAGAAATTTAAATTTTAACAAATATCGAAAAACAAATTTAGCAAACATGTTTTGAAAACGTAGTCGTTCACCGCTCATACCGCTCATGCTTTGACCGAGTTGTTCCCTTTGTTCAAATTTTTGGCGATGTAACGTAATCAATCATTAAACGTATTTTCATAACCTTATAACACAAGAATTCCTATTGAGGACTAAAACACATATCACAAATGAATTAAAGTTCATACGTCCTTTTTCAATCTCGCCTATGATTTAAAAACATTTTATTTCTCCTCAAGTCAGTGGTATTACTGTGAACCATGCAAGTCTTCCCAAACAATTAAGATAATTTTTTGTTATGAAACATGGTTCTCTTATTTACATCACTTTATTCTGAAAATGTTGACAAAATTAAAAGGCCGTTACCTATCTATCTACCTACAAAATTTTAAACAAATGTTATTTATCCGTTGACGATAGAATAATACAACCAAACGCACGTCATTTCAATCATTTTTTCGTCATCCCAAGGTTACATCACAAAATACAAGAACCGTTTTCGTTTCGTTCGTTTATCAGTCTACTCATAGCACTAATCATGTAAACTTGATAACAATGTTCAGTAGAATTGCAACAGAATTTCAATTGAGGAGTTGACATATAATAAGTGTGTTACATACTGTACTCGTTTCACACCTTATTTTGCACATCTTCACTGATGGACTACGACTCAGAGTCCCATATATTTCTATAGACATTTGTTGTGTCCTTGCAACCTTGATTTTGTAATGGAAGACCGAGATCAGAAATCTGTTGTGGATGTTACTGATGAGACGAGAGAAGATTCACCAGAGGATAGGGCTTTGCAAAATCACCTTGTAAGAATGTATTCGTACTAAAACGTACATATTTTTACTTATTAAAAATATAGTTTTCGTCGCGTTTCATTGAACTTGAGGAACATTTTGTTACAAAATTAACGGAACCCAGAATATTCTCCAATAGAAATTCTTCGCACTTTTGGCAGACAAATCTAAACATTATAAAATAATTACCTTAGATAATGTGCTTGAATCTACACATGATTATAAGGATTCATGTACAATCTCTTTTCATCTAGGTTCTAAACAACATATTCCATCGGTTGACCTTTACCGACTTGAAAACATGCCGTATCGTAAATCAGCTATGGAATTTTATTTCTTCGGAGATTATCCTTGACCGAGACTGTTGTGAAGTCCAATTAATGTACGATGTGGAATATTGCAAATTGTTAAGAATTAGTGAAGCTGTTATTGGACATAAGGAAAAGACTAACGACAGTCGAGATGGTCTGGATCTGGCAGAGCTAAACCGTGTTCTGAACAATTCAATCAACTTCCCTTGTATGAATTTTTATTTCAACACTCCTAAAGCTAATTTCTTTCCCCGCTGCGAACAAAGGTGTGAAGTAATTAGTGAATCTTTGAAATTAAGTGATTTCCTTGAAGTTCACGCAAACAAGATTCGAACTCTGACAATTTCATTAGTGTTTTCTCCAACAGTACTTACGAAAGTGCCAAATGTTGAAAATCTAAACCTTCGTGCATATATAGAGAGTTATAACTGTCCGGAAATAAGTAAATCTGGCATTGGAATTAAAACTTGGCCAAAATTAAGGATACTCACTTGGGAAAGATTTTGTTTCATTGTACCTCAAATTCTTGAACGGGCTCCGAATTTGATAGCAGTTCGAACTCGATTCATTGAACACGACTTAGGAAAAATTATCAACTGTGGAAAAGGTTACGCAGTCAAGAAATTGGAATGCTGCTTGACTACTCCCGATTTTACGAAATTCGTACAAGCCATCCCCCAATTAGAAGAGTTGGTTTTTAAAGGTCTTACGGAGTACACACAGCGACATTTTTTGAATAATGTCAAAACTTTGTTGGAAGGCTGTAGCCATTCTCTCAGACATGTGAACTTCTCCGAAACAAATGTTACCCATGAAATTGTAATACCAAAATTGCCGAAAGTCACAAAACTTGCTGTAGGGATCAATTTCAGGAAAACCTGTTTTCCATACGGGACAAATTTACTGGAAACATTTCCGGATTTGAACATTCTTGATTTGTCCAGTCTCAGGAGGGCAAAACGGAAACGCGGAAATTTGCAAACATGTTTCCCACCGCCACCGGCTTTAATTGGAAACTTGTCAACTGTAAAAATTCTCAAAATATCGATCGACATTTCATCTCGTTGGATGCGAAGAATTCACAGCAACATTTGTCCGAATTTCAATGAACTTGTGATTAATGCGAACAAAGGGGAAAAAGTCACTCAGCAGCTCCCATCAACTCTGAAGAAAGTGTTCACCGTGTGGAGACATCTGGTGGACATCAAAATCAAACATGTAGATTTTGGTGCTTGTGACCTAGATCCAATTTTTGCAGGTTCAGGTGTCTTCGAGGGTCCTGACGGTCCTGACACTAGCATGACCATATCTTGCGTTGATCCCGTCAAATCGTCACTGATCTCTATGGAAAGTTAGTATTTCCACCTTATTCAATTATTTTTACTTTTGGTGTTAATTTTCGTATTTTTGTGATCAGGACTGAAATACTTAACATTTGAGTTCAATCAACAGCCCTCAACTTTAAGAAATGTTATGGAAAAACCGTTCTTGTTTTCTCAAGTCAGTTGTCTTCGGGGTTTTGCAATTATACCGAAGCTACAAGTGTCCATTCTTTGGGACAAAGAGTGTGAGATGTTAAATGGTTAGTTTTTCATGACTTGCATTTGATCAGGAACGCTCCCCGGTTGCGAATCGGTCTACAACTTGATAGTAAAAGTGAAATTGTATGTCAACATTTGACCTATTGCCAATTCATAGGGAACTCAGGGCCTGTGTGCATGTAATGGCTTTACAGGTCAAATGGTGACTCCGCTCGGTAAAACAAAGTTTTACTTGTCCCATCTGTATGGTCTAGGATTGCGCCACTAAATATTAATGTCCGGATCGCACGAGGAAATTGCGCGGTTGGTATATATGCTATATTATTGAAACTTTCTGTATCTCTGTATTTTCATTTCAGGGATGCAGGCACACCTCAAATCCGTAACACCTTTCGTCAAATTCCTTCGAAAGACGCGTCTTGAATATTAGTTTACAAATTAAAAGTCAATCTTAATTTAATATACGGACCCAAAAGTTCTGGACAATCAGATTCGCGAGTATGATTTTGAATAAGAAATTGTTGAGTTATCAGAGGAGTACCATAAAATATGTAATATGCGTATAATATGTGTTTTCGTTTCCACTAACCGTAACTCTGTAACTCTGTGTATCGACTCATTTGCGCTTAACTGTAAACTAATAACGCTAGCTAATCGTCCCATAATTTTAAACAAAATAAATCTCTATTTTTACCAGAAAATTCTTTGAGATTCTTATAATAAAAATGTTCTGTACAAGTTGTTCTTATATTGTCCAGTGTCGTACGCGTACGGTGTGATGGATGTGTAGGAAGTTCAGGATGTATCGGGTATCAATTAGTATAATTACCTACATCTAAATTACAATTACTTGATGCAATACGAATAGACCGATCAGGTTTAAAGCATTGCTGTCTGTCATATGAACTACAGTAATCCCTGCTTGATGTGAATGAAGTTAATTTGGCATGGTACCCTTTTGTTATACAAATGCAATATAGAGATTATTTTGTAGTATTTGGGAGGATTCCTTTAATGCTATTATTGTGACGTAACAGCAAATTCTTTTGGTAATTGAAACTTTTTAAGGAAATCTTCAAAGAAGGTGGTTATGGTTATGGATACTTATATGTAATGTATCGGGAATGGAAGCGAAGCCCATGTCAGATTTTGGTGATTCCATCGAGGATTTGTATGCATGTATTTCGTAATTTAATGAAGCTTCAGAATTGAGATCTTATGGTTGGAAGTAGTGAGTATGAAATCCTTGCACACGTTCTTGGCAAATGCGAACACGGAAGTTTCCTCATCACATCTCGTCATCACAGGATCCGTTCGTTAATAGCTTCTGCCCTTAAACTGAAATCATTAAGAAGTCCATTGCATAGGTGATTCAGACTCAAATCGTCGTGTTGACATCATAGCTTTTGATCAATTGGCAAGAGACGATTTTATCATCGACCCTACTATTCGATTAGAAACTGACAAGGACCAGCCCGAAACAGTGAATATAAGTTGTATCTACGAGCCGTGCATTCCATTCCTTCTCGAAAGATATCAACTCCGGCATTTGGAGGTGATTGGTCTCCTAGTTGGAGCGAGAGGAACAATTACCACATTTTTCCAGGAATTTCTTCGAAAATTTAACCTACCCAAGCAATTGGCTGAGGATGTCGCTTTGACAGCTCTAAAGGGGTCATCGCAAATTCTTAACCATCATTTATACAACTCCTAAGGTAAAAAATACACTACAATATACTAAAACTATTAATTTTTTTTAAATAATTTTGTAAAACGTATACTGAGTCTTCGGGCAACCATTATTGTGATGGCAGTTATTGTTGTTTCCATGCGATTGTTTACTCAAAAAAAACTTGTTTTTTTTCGTTCGGTGCCCAAAATACATTAGATCAGACGGGAATTTGGGCACCGAAAAAAGCTTGTTGATATGGAGAATTGAATTTTCTACAAATTTTCCTCGGAACTCCCCAGAAGTATGGTCACCATTATAATGATTTTTATTGCACCACCAGTGTCTTCAGATATTGCGTTTGCACGCCATAAAGCAATAAACAGATATAATGCGAGGTACGGACGGAGAATACGACAATTACAGTCGTAGTTAGAAAGTGGTGCAATTATAGTCTATCGTCTATCTAATCGGGTGTTTCGTACATACTCTGACGATCGAGCTTAAGTTTTTCAAATCATAACTTTCTAACCGTAAGACCGACACAGTCAAGGGTTACTAGCCATTTAAGAAATCGGAAATTCAAGTAACGAAATTTTAAGCTTTCAACGCCTAAAACGTCATAATGGCCTGTAGATCCCAATCAATGTAAATTAACAAGTGAATTATAGGAATGTGTATACGAGTGAATTATGCATATAGAAATATAATTATTCGCCCATTCCATATGTTGAGGACATTCAGTCGCTAGATGAACTTTTGCAGCCTATCCTTCTCTGCTATTCTCCACAATTCTGCTTCTATCCGAAGCTTATTAAAAAATACGGTCGAACTCATCAGTAGGAGGTACGAGTGCGCAGATTCCTCATTTTTCCTAACCCAGGAAATAACGTTAAACCTTAACATACGAACCTACAACCCGCAGAAACGAAAAACCCGCCGATCCCCTAACACAATACTTCATCCTCGTCCAACCCATGAATCAACGTTAACAGTGTACAAACGAAAAACCAAAAACCAAAACCAGCAGAAAAAAGTGAAAACCATCAAATAAAATATTCACAGAAACACATAATTTCAAATTTTTTTTTTACTTTTATTTCATTTTTTCATGTTTACACTTTCACTATTCAGACTCAATGCTACTCCCAATTTTCTT
>JAQFYE010004602.1:0-13127 GCA_034694305.1 Protaphorura glebata
CAGAAAAAGGATAATTTCATGTTCGGCCTGACAACCCTTGTTGAATTCAACAAATTATGACGTCATTCTGGCAAAAACTAGAATATTCTTGGCTAAAATTTGTCTTGGTCAGCCAATTTTGAAATTGAAAATCAGGCAATCGAATTCGAATCAGAAAATTGTAACTCGAATTCTGAGTAGGTAATCTGAATGAATATTATATTCTCCCGTTCCGATTTCATTTCGATGGAAATCAATTGAGACCTTGGGTAAAGACTAACAAGAAAAGGTCATTGACTCTCCACTTGCAGCGTATTTACTACTAAATCCCTGTCATACTTTAATATATAGCAGCGGCACTAATGTTAACTCCCATCCGGCTTATTCTTGAATAACGTGGTAACAGCATAGCAGAAAATATTGCTATATACTTTCTGACCATTTTCCCCACTGAGGGACAATTCGTCCGGTTACAGCAATACAAAAAATAATTATTTAGACTTTTAGTGGAATAATCGGCAGACATTTTTTAAAACAGAAATTCCTTTAATCTGTCGAGCTTTCGGACGCAATTTGCTTCCTTCTTCAGGACAGAGAAACTTAGAACAAAAAATAATTATGACCATGATTTGAGTACATACGTTATAGTTGTTGAAAGAAATATCCTCATAGTAAATTCCAGCGACTTGTCGAAAAATTTCATGACCATGGGCTAAATTTTAATTATTTAGAGCTACGTTTTGATAATTTCATTAATCTCACAACATTTGAATGAATTCTCTGAAATTTCGACTGAAATCCTTATTTCCGTCCAAGTGATTGTAGTAAGGCTTCGCCACCTTAAGTCCTCCAATCGACACCACTGATTCATTCTTAAAGAGAACGTTCATTTAAACTTTCGCACTACTCGACTGGTGGGAAATTTGACTTCGTGTGTTGACTCTGTTCGAAGTACTTGGACGTGACAATTTTCCGAAAATATTTTCGAAAAGAAAAATAGATTGGAAAGTGTTTGCAGTGGTAGAAACGACGCAACACTGGCGTGGCACTGCACTGGAAACCTGGGACAATGGATGGAAATCAAATTCCAAAAGTAGAGAAGGATGACTCAGTCTCATCCCCTATGTCTACGTCACTTGAATTGGTTACTGAAAAAGTTGACAACGAGGCTGCCTCCTCCTCTGGAGACCCAGTCTCTAAATCGGAACCGTGTGGATCGACAACTGAAAAAGTGAAGAAAGATGACGACGAAGACGAAATTAAATGGTTCGATGTTACCGCTATTCCCAAAGAGGTAAGAATTAATTTATCATCTATGAATTGATTTTTTTTCAGTTGTTTTTAGTTAGTTCACTCAATAAAGATATGACTGACTGGAATTTCCTTGCATCGCCACCGTGGCTGGATGCAGAATAGCAGAATGCAGGAACCGGGACGGCGGGAGGACAAAGGAAAAAAAATTTAACTAATAGTAGAATAGAATTTTCTTCGCTTTGTCTTTATGTTTATTAATGTTCAAAAGATTCCATAAGTGAGGGGTCAAAGATTAAAATTAATATTAATATTAGAAGTCTTCAGATAACCTCGTTACTGTTAGGTCAGATTTTCCGCCCAAGCCGCCAGCATTACATTTCAATTTCCTCCTTTCACAAAATGGAACTGGAATTGGAAGGGTTATATTTGTTTGATGACTTGATCAGTTGTCAGTGATCATTCATTCGTAGACCTTCCTTCGCAGCAAACAAGTTTCTTTAAAGAGGTTAGAGAAATCGAGAAATGCGACTTTTATTTTTCGAATGTAGTTAAATGTATTGTATAATAAATTGGGTTTGTGCTTAACGCGAGCTAAAAATCACCTGGTAAAAAACAATTCTTTGGAGCCGCTTGTATAACAAGCTTATGTCTGAATGTTTATCCTTGTATTTTATTAATTGTTTTAGATGTGGTGGGAGATATGTAAATATTTGGATCATGGTGCTCAAAAGCGTCTTAGAAATGTTCACCCATTCTTATACGAGACATTAAAGGAGTACAAAGTTTTTCATGATAATTCAGTAATGAGATATCAAAACCAACACCCAGCAATTTTTCAAGAGCTCGCAGAGGCAAAACACTGTTGGAGGAAAATTGGACTAGAGATCGCAAATGGAGTTTTCAAAGAAAATGTACCAGAAATATTCTTCGAAAGATGTGCTGATAGGCTGACAAGTTTATCATTCACAAATTGTGAATTCGTTATTCCAGTTTGGCTTTACAACATTGTTGATCGGTGTCCAAATTTAATATCTCTTTCGGTCATTGGAGGTTCAGGCTTCATCCCACCATTGAGTAGTGATGACTTCGTCGTCTCAACAGAAGTTGTTTGGCCGTCCATTAGAAATGTGGCATTAAAGAGAAGCAGGAACAAGAAATTGACTCTTGATTTAATACTTTTCATTTTAACACGTGTGTCGAAGTTGGAAGAACTTTCCGTAATCGGAATTACTAAGGATAAACCGGGAACAAAGGGCTTACGGAAAAACCCGACAAAAGAGCAAATTCAAAACTGGGAAGAGGATGCCGAGTTTATCATGACTTTCGTCATGCCTTACGTTAGAACTAACTCGCTTACTCTACGAAAACTTAACCTTTCATATCACTTGTTTCTGGCTAGTGAGCCGAATTTCATCACTCAGTTGATCCATCTGTTTCGACCGACTGCCCATGAAGAGCATCAACACAGACGTACCCCTGCTTTGGAAGAGCTGGATTTAACCATGTGTGAAATCTTGGGAAGTCAACTTTCAGAAATAGCTTCAAAAATTACGACTTTGAAAAGGATTAGCTGTTCTCTCGTACACAAACGATGCAGTCATCGTAAGCCAGAAAACAGTGAAGAATTAGTGAAGGCGTTCCATCCTCCACTCTACAGAACACCGCTATCAGAACCTCGCATTGGACGATTGACGGAGTTAAATGTTGCAAATTCAGTATCTCTGGGCTGTATCTGTTTTATTGGCCAAATGAAGGGACTTCTACATCTTGATGCTTCTTACTGTCCGAACATTCGTAAAAGGCATACATTACTGAATGGAATTGGTCCAGCTTTTGGTCCGTATCCAGATAAACTTGAAAATTCGAGTCAGCCAAAGCCAAAATTCGTTGTTTGGAAATTGAAAACATTGTAAGTGAAGTATACGTTTTTTTCCACGAATTTGGTATTACAGGAAGGAAGGAATGAAGGAAGGAAACAGACGTATGCCGTATTTAAGAGGTCTTATTTCATAACAATAAAGCTTCGAGCTTCTGTGGGGAAATTGCAAGTCCCAACTGCCACTTACATTATTTAAGGCAAGGGCGCTTCGTAACTAGACTGCATTGATGGCTTTCGCGACACTACTCGCACTGGCAGAGTTAAACCTGTTTTAGAATGTGTTTTTCGTAGGTAAGGTAATATTGGAATGTTCCCCGCAGAGGGTTGAAGAAGGTCGAAAAACACCTCGCGAAGAAACCAAAAATAATTCAATATTTTTTTTAGCAAATTTGCCGGAAACCAGGGGGCCCAACTGGACATCAAAAGATTAATTTTGTACAACGTAACACATTTGGACCTAAGCTTTTCAGATTGTATTCAGACTAACGAGGACTTTGTTCACATCTGTCACACGTTTCGAAAACTGGAGATATTGAAATTAAGCGGTTCCACAGGAGAATTCCGTCTGAACAGATTGAAGAATTTGAAACGTAAGTCCTAAAGTCCTACACATGAATTTATTTATTGACGAAATGTAACGCCCTCGCCCTCGGATGAGGTCATGTTGTCCGCATATGTTATAAATTAGGTCAAGTAAATTAGTCAAGTCCGACATAGTTACATAAATAGTAGGCACACGACACGCAAGTTTAGAATAGGTTAAGGTTTGTTAAGGTTTTGAATTGTAAAATTGTTTTTAGTACAGAATTCAAGCCTGGTAAAGGTAAGAAGTACATATTATATCTCAGTTTCCTTAATGAATAATGATTTCAAGAGAAAGTGTTAAGGACTAACAAAGTCAAAGTAAGACAATTGAGTTAGAATATCATTTCCGATTGCGTGTTATTCCCGTCCCCTTTCTTGTTCTGAGACTATAAACGGCAGTTCCCATCGTGTCTTTGTAGCTGTGGGTGTAAGTAAGGTGAAAATTGAAAATGTCCGCTACCTCGCGTCAAGTCACGTCTGGGCTGCTTTGAGCGTCACTCAACCTCAATTTCAATACTTTTATATTTAAACGAGACCCATTGATTGACGCCGTCCGTCTGTAAATGTGATGGATGTGGACAGTACAACGCAATTACCCAGTGTACCGTCTAGACTTTTTATGTGTTGGTTTTTCAGGTTTGAAGGAATTACGACTTAGAAGTTGCCGAATGATCGATCCAATCCAGTTCGAGACAAATGTAGTTTCGCAACACTTGATGAAGTTGGATATCGCTGATACGAAGGTAAGATCTTAATCGGTTCCAACGCTTTGCATTCAATAAGGGATTCGTTCTTTGTCTATTTTTCGGCTGTCAATATTTTCCAGTTAACCTTCGAAGGATTGAAAAATATCATTGAGAAAAACCGATGCCTTGTTTACCTTGACCTCAGAGGGTGTGAAAATGTTGAAGTTGAGCCCTTTGACCCGGACTTTTATGACTCCATAAAACATGTTTCGTTACGACATGGCATTTTTTTCCCGGTAAGTATAAGGTAAAATATTCCGGATTGTGCTTGTCTGTTTGGACGTGCGGTCCGCGTGCTCTTGGTATTTTATGTTTCGACGGCTACTTATTTTATTTAATTTAGTATTACAGACACCCAATCGTTCCTGTTGCAATTCTATTTACCCTTTTAATTCAACAGAAAGGAAAAGAAGGACAAGCCCGAGTCATGCTTCTTCCCATTACGGACAACAATGTGAAAGAAAGTCCGTCAGATATTGATAAAGAAAAAGATGAAATATCTAAGGTCTTTCCGAATGATGTTACTACTGAAATGGAGTGCTCGTTGACTGGAAACAAAAGTAAGGAAGAGTCTCCGGATATCCGAGAACCTGATGAAGCTGAACAGGAACCATCGAATTCATCCTGTACAGCAAATATGGAACCAGCTGAAATAGACGCTACTGATAATAAGGTTTGGTACATCAAGCGAACTACACTTGTTAGTCTCACAACAACCCCAGAAAGTTTTAAATTTATTTATGTTTAGAATGTCGATTCGGAGCCATCAAATGGGACAGAAGAAGAATTGAAAATTGTTTCAGCTTCATTGGAAGTATTGAATTTGGTGGAATCTGATATGCAAGAACTGTGTGAGAGTGATCAAGAAAAAGTCGTGTCATCCGGATTAGATAGTGTTGTCGACGACCTTAAAGAAGCTGAGAATGCTGAGATTAAGGCTACGGCGTCAGGGCATCAATATCAGCTCGAGGAAACCGCTCCATTCGTTGCGAGAACCACAGGCGAACCGAAAGATAAAGATTCGGAACAGTTGTCGGATAATGAAATCCCATATGAAGACCACCAGGACCCAAACATAAATATGGACGGATCGGATCAGAACGTCGACATGAATCCCAAATAATAATGCAAAGACGTTTTTTACACTTAACCCATAGCCATTTTTGTACTAAAGACAGATATACTTGTCCTTTCCTTTTTTTTAATTTGCTTACTGTGGCAAACATATTCGCCTTTGTCTTTACTAAACTTTGTTAATTTCACTCACTGACTTATTCCTTCTGTTTAAACGAAAATATTTCTAGCTTTTGACTTTCCGTTTCTCTTCATAGGTACGAATTTCGTTTATTCGTACACAGAGTTACGGTTGATGTTGATTCTTATTGTCGGACTTCCCTTCTTTCGTGAAATGGACTTCAATTAAATTAGTTTCGCTATTTATTTCTTAAAGATTTTTTGCCCTACTAGTTCATTATTTTGTACCGACTTTGTGGGGCTTTGTTTCCGGGTCTTTTACGTTTCTTAATTCGAAAATGGTTATTTCCAATACAAGTCGGACAAAATGAAAACTCATTAAGTTCTGGTTGGTGGAAGGTGGAAGATCAAGTGACCAAGGAAATCCCAATTACAGGCCACCATGTTTTGTCGAGTCAAATGAATGAGTGGTTCCCTGTTTACTTTTAGACTATCGTGGAGGTCGGACACTATACTACTTATTATTTTTCGCAAATATTTGTTCACCGCTTCGTCACGTCATATTTTATGCATATTCCATAAACATTTCGAATTCATTCCTTGGTCTTCGGTAGATGTTGCGAAGCATTGATCAGAGTATTTGTCGTAGAACCTGAGCACTATTAGTATTGGATATTTGCATTGGTTTAGTATTAGTCGAAGATAAGTGGATTCTGTTCAGGGATTACTACTACTACTGATGTGGAACTGGCCCAGTTCTATTATTAGACCTGGGCTGACCTCGGATGGCTATGACTGCTTGTACTGACCGCCTAGTTCACGAGTAACGGGCTGGCAGAAATGGTAGTTGAAGACTAGCCGACGGGTGACTAACTGAACATGTATGACATTATTGAAAGCTATGAGTAGAAAAAGCTGGAAATTGGAAGAAAAATTTCAAATTTTTCAAACCGCTTCTGCGTCCTGAAAATATGTTACTGCATATCGTACTACTACATCCTATTTAACCATATCCTTATGCAAAGTGTAAAGACGAAAAGCCGACTGTAAAGTGTAAACGTTACTGGAACTGCAGGAAAGCTGGTGAATTTTATGTATTCTAAACATTCTAATATTTTCTTTCACAACTCCTTAAACTAATGTCTGTTTGATGTATCCATCATATCGTCGCTTAAGATGGGATAGGTCGTCTCCAAAATTCCTTCTGGTCTCAAAAAGACCTATCCAAAATTCCTTCAGGTCTCAAAAGGTCGTAACCAAAATTCTTTCTGCTCACGAAAGGTCGTAACTAGATTTTTGGGGAAAATAAGATTCCGATTTTGTTAAATCATGAAAAAAATACTCCGTGTTCTAGGAAAAAGACGTAAAGTAACCACGGAATACCGAGGGCTGCATGGGGGATTAAAAGTTTAACCGCCTCGTTTTATTTCAAAACATCCTGGTAAAAGGACGTAAGCCGACCTGTTTACGCCGAATTGCCAGAAAAGAGCGCTATTACTAGTAGAGCACTGTGCGGAAAAGGCGTATCTAGATTTTCTACTTTGCGTTGAGACATTTCTAAAATTTTAAGTTCGAATTGTGTCCATATTTTTAGTCGATTTTTTGGTGATTAAACTGTAATACGCGACGGATTTCTGAATTTTAGATCAGTTTTTTCTCTCCCCTTAAAAATCAGGTTTTTCTGGATACGGCCTTTCGTGATCAGAAGGAATTTTGGATACGTCTTTTTGAGACCAGAAGGTTTTTTGCTTACGACCTGACCAGAAAGATTTTGGATACGACCTTTTCCATCTTAAGCGACGATATACACGTCCAAAGAAGTCGAAGTCGGTAATTGAACCTAAAGTCACAAAAACAGTCACTGAATATATTTTTTATCTGGAGTGTCATAAACGTTGGGTCATCGCAAGGAATTTTAAACGAGAAATTTAAAATGTCTCTTGTTTTAATGTAATTCCTCCATTGTTCCTCAACATTTCTATGATCACTCACTACAGATTCGACATTAAATTCTTAAGAAAATGGATATCTCACTTTTTTCGTCAACCCCAGCCCCAGCACCCAACAGAACCTCAATCTCAATGGGGGAAAATTATCTGGACCCATCGAATTCAATCTCGACGATTTAATGTGCGCGTGATTTGAAGTCAGGAACATTTTTTTAATATTATTCTTTTGAATTTTCTCCGACTTGACCACCGGGCCAACTGCTAGGGATGACGACGACGCTACTTTTTAGATTATAAATTGAAAGTCTTGTGGTGAAATAAAAGGTCGGGGTCATCTTGGAAGAAATTTCTGTATTTTCGCCTCACCCGTGACCCTCCTGCTTAAGTTCATCTTATAGTCTTCCATCGAACCTGCCAACCTCCTGAACGGACGTGACGAAATTTGAAATCATGGATCGAATTAATTCAACTGAGGACAATTTCGATGATGACGAAGACGAATCAGTTTCTACTCGGGTTCCAGACCTTGATGAGGATGATTTGTACTCGATTCTTACAGTGGGAAGAGATGTGAGTCAATAATTGTTGGTGTTTTATGAATGAGTGCTTTGCTTAGAAAGTAACTGTTACTGTTCGTAAGTTAGTTAGTAAACCCCACGAGGACGATGGTGATGGGCGTATTTAATCTTTTAATCTAGCGATTCCTTTTTTAAAAAGAAAACTATTTGATACAGGCTAACATAAACGCCATAAGACTAATGCTTTCAGTTGTTGACAAATATCGACAACTGACAACATTACTGAAAATTGTCAAGTAAGTCGTTCATAGAACCCTCCGCCTGTTGAATATTTCCGAGTACGCAGTGTATAATATACTTTTATAAGGAAATTATTACATTTTTAATTTCTTTCCTCTTAGGCTTCAACTGAAGAAATCGTTCAAGCCTACCGTCGTCTTTCAAGAGTCTACCATCCAGATAAACATATGGAGAACAAGGACAAAGCGCAGGAGATGTTTGGCAAAATCAAAAAAGCTTACGAGGGTAAACATAATTTATTAATCGATTCCCACTTGACTTTCCTAACCATTATTATTTTAGCATTAAGCAGGGAATAACTATTCAAACACAACCTAACCTGGTCGCAAACACAATTACCCAAATATTTTCTGTCAGGACTCTTGTATAAATAACACTTCTACATTTTGATTTTAGTTTTGATTTTGATTTATTAATACCATAAATTTTATAGCTACGACCTACATAACGTGATCAGATGAATTGAATACAATATTGATTTATCAGTAATAATTGACGTACCTTATATAGCCATATAATTATGCGATTCGTTTTGAAATTTGCAGTTCTAGCCAATCCCCCTCGCCGGGCAGTCTACAATGAAATTGGTATGAAAGGACTAGAGACGGAAGGAAACGAAATGATTCTACGCTATCAAACTCCTCAAGAAATTCAAGAGGAGTATGAAAGGATAAATCGAGAGAGGGAAGAACGAGAACTTGAACGAAAGACGAATCCTAGGGGAACCATTACAGTTAATTTGAATGCAACTGAATTGTTTAGTCCTTATTTAAATAGAGGTGTTGAAGATGAAGATTATTACTCCCGAAGTAAGTAAATATTAAAGTTATTTGAGTTAAATTGAAGGGAATTACGTATCAATTTTTCTACATCGAAAACAGCGGGTCCTTTGGTCGAGTTCTCTGGCTTCCATTTCGGTCAATCGATTGATGTTCCATTGACAACTAAAGACACGTTTGTGATGTCGGGTTCAGTAAATGCTCAAAACGGAAGAGGACGAGGAAATATTAACTGCGGTTTTCGGAAAACATTGACGTGAGCAAAATTTCTCCCATTAATTCATTAATTAGAATTCTTAATAAGCCGTGATTTGGACTTTCTCGATTGTTCCGCTACAAATTATTTGTGCGTCAATTAAGCTTTCAGAACAAGAAATTTTTTAGTTTGTGCTGATGAATTTTTATACTATCGCAGCGACAAGACTTGGGGTGAAATAGAGCTCGGAGGTTCAACTTCCGGTTTTGAGTTTGGATTGAAAGGATTCCATCAAATTAGTCGGAGGTATTACGTCAATTTCAGTGCATTATGCCAAACCAATGAAAATAATGCGAGACCTGCAATGGTTATAAGTAAGTATATTAATATTACAAAGTCCTCAACAGCATTCAACTAATTTTATATCCGTGTGCAGCCTTAGGTAGTCAACTCGATGCCAAATCACTAGGAACTCTAACCTGGCGCATGGGTGCCCTAAATGGTGTTCAGTCAGTTTATATCAGGTAAGATTTAGTTTCATTCGTCCATCCCGAGTAAACCTTTTAAGTTATTGTTAGTCGGTATAACCTGAATATGCACGTTTTTGATTTCAGAGAAATTGGAAACGATCGTTGCAGTTTCTGTGTACATTTAGGATTTCCCCACTCTTACGCTTCCATTCAAGTTGCTCGTAAGAAGGATGACAACAAATTTCGGGTCGGTGCCAGGTAGAGATCCACCTAGAATGAATTTTTATGGTCACTTCCGTGCGACCTTTCTATTTACTTCCTTCTAAATGCTAAATGCAATTCTAACCTCTTAGGGCCGGAACATTTGGTGCTTTCATTGAATATGGAATAGAAAAGAGGCTGTCACCAGTATCTACTGTTGGCGCTACTATGTTTATAGGTTTACCACTGGGGGTTAACCTAAGATTCAAGTGAGTAAAATATACCTTCTGGTCTCCGTTCACATGGAAGAACTACAACGCGAAAGCGCATGAAATCACATTAAAGGTAATCAATTTATTTTATTTTTTTTATTTTTTCAGAGTTGTCCGTTCTCATCAGACGTACTTGTTTCCTATCCAACTGGCGGAAGAAATCATCCCGTCTGCAGTTTTCTATGGGTCTGCCATTCCGTTCCTTGTGTGGGTAATAGCCAAGAAACTTTTCTTGGAGCCTTTGGAAAAGGAGAAATTACTTCGTGAAAAGGAGAAGAAAAAGATGACAAATAAAACGCGGTAAGTAAATGCAAAAGCCTCGCAATTCACAACCTCTGGGATTTAATAAATTTGACTGAGGGGTCAAACTGTGAAAATATTATGTAATTTTGTTTAATGAACACAGAATGCAAACCAAGCGAGTAGAAGCAGAAAATGCAGTACTGCTGATGGCGGAAACATACAAACGAGTAAAAATAGACGAAGAGAAGAGGAACGGTCTAATCCTCGTTAGTGCTCTGTACGGGCGTTTAATCACAGGTGAACCAGCTGCACCTGCCGAAGCTGCTGGCGGGGACAGACGGGCAGATCTTGAGTGCATCGACGTAACAATTCCTCTTCAGTGCATGGTCAAAGACTCTAAACTCATACTTCATGATGGGAGCAAGGTTGTCCACAATTTATCATTAATTAGTCAGTCCTTTTTAGCGTAGTAGTAGCTCAGGTGAAGCGATGAGGGTTTATTCTTTCGAGTAGATATTGATTGGTAGTTAACTTTAGAGTTTTATCGGCGGAAGTCTTGCCATACTACTAGCAGTACGTTGTCCTCAATCAAAAAGCCAACCCTTAAAACCCTTATATGAAAATATTGCTGTGACGTTTGACCATTCTTTCCTTTGAATATCAGTATCAGTTAATGGTTATTTTATAACCATATTTCATTAATGTTGTGGTAATTGTTGACCTACAGAATTCACTTCCTGGTTTCTACGATCCTGCCCTTGGAGAAGACAAAAACTTAATGGTCAAGTATAGGTTTCGTGGTCAACTTCATGAAATTGTTGTTCGTGAGATGGAACCATTAAAAATCCCTAAACAAGGTAAGATATCTATTATTACTTTTGACAACTCGTAGATCAAACTGTTTACTCTTAATCTGCAGTGTGATTGTATTTATTGGTGCAGCCCATCGTGTGGATCCGCTATAGAAGAGAGAAAATATTGATCGTAGTACAATTTACTAAAAACAAATCATTAGTGTCAAGGGGCGTCAGGTCAACAACCAAGTGCATTTAATCCTACCAGTATGTTTTAATAAACTAAATAAACCTTTCAAATTGTTATATAAAATATTATTTTATAAAAAGATGGAACCAAAATTAAATAATTCGTCATACTTTCACCTTACGAAAAATTTTCTTCGAGACTAATTGAGAGTATGACAATTGATTTTAGCTAACACGGGATAATTGTATACGGAATAAACATCATATTTATTACATTCAATAGATATACATCAATAATGGTTTGATTAAAAATTGTTACAGATATATTCCAGTAACCCACTCAGATTACTTTGGCTATTAGATAGATTTGCCATTATGCCATTTCTATATTGACAATTTGGAAGGGTAAGCGAACATACTTGGATAATACATTTTTCTGGATAGCAGTGAATAATGAAGTAGAGTACATGTACAAGTTATAATTAAATGCTTTGCATGGAGCATAGCACAGTCCACTGGAGTTTTAGTCCGAAAGGTTTCTTTTGTAGTCAAGCGACTTGCAATGGGATCACAGTTGGTTTGAGAGGTCAGGGTAGGACATCTATATTTGCCAGCACAATATTTTTCTTTTAAAGCTAATTTGTTTCGCTAGGTTGGCAAAATTCAGTGTGAATGAAGAGTTTGACAAGAGTGAATCATCAGGTTATCAAATTTCACAGGTGCTCTTTGTGCCTTCTTAGACGACCACTTGCACAGCACAAGCTCCTTTTAAATGCTAATTTTATTACTATAATCTGAGGGATAAACTTTTGTCTCGCACTCATTACATTTACAACTTGGACTTGGATTACATCTTTAATTGCAAAATACATAAAAATGTAGAAGCTTTATTTACACGCAAGACAGAATATTCCAAGAGTCACATTTACGTCGTCAGAGGAAGAGGAAAGTATCCCCCACATTCAGAGCAAATATTTAGGACATATTTACCCAGCACTAATTTTGCACTGGTCCTAAATCCTTAAATGGGTTCAATATATCGGGGAGGAATCCCTTCGGCTGTCAACGTTCTGTGAATTCTCAATATTCCACTCCGCGTTACGCGCTTAGGCCTAATTCCCGCAAAAGGTTAAGTTTCATCTATTCTGGACGAATATTCGGGATGGCAGTTGTAGGATTTTGAGAAAAGGTATATAAAAGCATTGGAACAATCACAGCCTCTCAAGTTTTAAGCCGTTGTATTGTGCAGTAGTTTCCTTAATTTGGCGTTTCACTTGTTGATTGATACGGTCGAAGAAGAAGCTCGTTGGTGTGCTCAGGCTATTTTACGAGTAATAGATTTTAGGTCTGGCGTAAAATACAATTTTAGTTGTTACATAAATAACCATAATAGCTTGCTAGGTTCAAATTTAAGCTTATACAGTGAAGATTCTAGTTCGACGACGTGAACATAAAGTTTGGAACTAACAAGGAAGGTACACCAAGTGTTGGTCGAGTTGAGCGTCGACGGCTATGCTACTTTGAAGACCATCCAAAATAATGGTGTTGTGCAAAATATTAGACCGGAGAAATCAAATTT
>JAQFYE010004603.1:0-13127 GCA_034694305.1 Protaphorura glebata
GGATCAGAGCGAAGTCTGTGACAAGACCCAAAAGGGTGAAAGTAGCCGGACTTTAAACTCTCAATATTTATTTTTTTTAAATAATATTTTGATCTGAACTCAACTGAAATAAAATAAATATTGGCGTCGAGGTTCCAGTCCAAACCATGTAGTTTCACCCGCATGTGTTTCAGAGCCAAGGGCGGGACGACACGGATCTCCCGCTTGTCGGAAGCCAAATATTCGTGACCACGATGACCTTTTTCTCCATTCCATACCAGTCAACTCAATCGCCGTGCTAGTCTGTGCTAGATTTCCAGTCACTAATTGGACTCGACATCCGAAAGGCAGGGGTCATTTGGTGACCTCGTTAGTGATTTGGAACCGGGAATTCATCCTCACCAAGTGATACGATTTGCTAAAGGGACACAGTCTACGTTTTATTCAAATTAAATCTTACACCCATTTAAGCCTCAAATGAGTAAGGTTCTTTGTCGAAGCAAAAATGATGCTTTTTTTGATTTTTCATTGAAGAAAGTATTTTTATGAATCACCCTGTATATTAATGTAGGTATCAGCAATTAATGCACACAAGCTTAGCTATTTACACATATTGGAGAGTGGTTCGATTGGAAACAATGAATTTGGGAGGTGGCGAATGGAGACTTCATTTTCTTTGCATTTCTTTCGTTGGTGTCTCAGCGGGAGGATTTTATTTATTGGATTCCTTTGGTTGCTCCGGATATTGGTAGATTTTTGTATATTATTGGTGTTGGTGAAGTAGTCATTGATTCGAGCTCGAACTAAACTGAACTCGATTCGGTTCCCGTTCGATCGAATGCAGAACCGAACCGGGTCGGGCTCTATTTGATATAAGTATATAAGTAATTAAACAGTTTTCAACAGTGCTCCGCATGATTTCTGATTTCTAAAAAAGTCTAAATCGGAATCGTCGATTCCGACCAAAACCAGAATCAAAATCGCGCTGAAATAAAAAAAAATAGGAATCGAGTCTCTGGAATCGATTTCGGCAAAAATTTAGCCGAAGAAAATATTGAACAAGCGGAAATTGCTCCTCGAGCAAGTGTAGATCACAGACAAGCCAAACTTTGTAAAATATTTTCAAAATACTCCTACTCCTACTCCCGTATCAAATGAGATCAATTTGTATCGATCCATTTTGCCCTCACACTCACGCTCACGCTAAGTCACGTAAAGTAAACTTTTTGAAAGTAAAAAAAGTTTTGATGTGTTGATGCTTCTCAGACACTTTCTTCAAAAAATTTACAATTTGATTTGATGTTTGTAATGAGACAGAGTTTTTATTTCGTTAGGTACATGGAAGACAGTACTTCAAGCAATGGAATTCCACTGCGTGTCACCGTTGCAACGATTCTCACTCTTAATGCATTTTGTACGACTTATGGTTACCACATGATTCAACGGAGAGTGAGAGAACAGTGGGAAAGAAGACGGCATTCTATGAAATCCGAGAAGTCATCATATGGTTTAACATTGGAGTGTTTGTCAACATATGTTAGGAATGCGGCTTGTTCATATTGTCCTTGGGCATTTTTTGGATGGGCATTCACCATTCAAAATTTATTTGGTGTGATTGAACCCACAACTGCATTCATTCTAGTACATATTTCACATTCAAATGGATGGGTCAATGCTTGGGGATTCTTTTATAATGAAAATCTTAAAAAGAAAGCAAAGTTGGATAATGTGGATTCTATGAATCTTAGTTTGTAAAGGTATTAAAATATGTCAAAGCTATGAATGAACATTGTCGACATTAATATAACTCATTATAATTAATTTTATATCTACGTCAAATGTTATCCAGGAAATTAGATAATAAAATTGTTCTAGTAGTTCTGAAATTTCGACTTTTAGAAAAAATAGTTATCCAATGCCGTAATTGGTATTGTATTGAAAAAAGAACTAATAGTTTGGCATAACTTTTGAATTCCTACGCGGGTTGAAGACAGATTCAGGCTTCAAGACAGTTGTTTTATCACAAGTTTTAGGTGACTCGATATTTCGGCGTACGTCGCACAAATTTAATCCCCGGGCTTTTTTTCCAGATACCACGCATCATATTCTGTCTGACATCACGTCATTCCTTTCGACACGCTGTGTCTGTCTTCCAAAGTCTGACCCTATATTGTGTTTCACAGAGCAAAGTACACTCACACGAACATCCCAACTGCGAGCTCAGATTTATCTTTCTCACGCTCATATTCAATCAATCAATCAATCAATCAATCAATCAATAGGAGTTTATTGTCCAATTCGGCCGTAGCCCATACAGACATTCACATAATAACAAAATGATACAACGAAGTAGGTTATGGTTAAACGTGCACTGATTCCATGAGATCATAATAGATTTTTCGGGCATGTAGTGTAGCGTTGACAAAATGAAACAAGTTTAGCAGTAGTTGTTTTGTTACATTCTTAAAACATTCAAGATAGTTCTCCCTAGTGTATGTCGTATTACAGAGTGATTTTAGATATATAGTTCGGTAGTTCTTAAAATGAACACATTCAAAAAATAAGTGATAAGTATCTTCCTTTGACCCACCACACAAATTACAATTTTCATCGTCAGTTTCACAATATATTTTTAACATCGAATTAAGTCTAACAACCTTTCCTTTATGTGTAAGATGAGGAAGTCCAAGTTTCAATTGTAACAGGAGTTGCTTAGTGGCCCACGAACAATCACTATCCAAAATTCCCTCATACAGATAATGTGTTTTACAATTTTTGTACACTGTTAGTAATGATGTTTCACGCATGCTTATAATGTCCCGACTCACATCATCCTCACTTATTTGTCGCAAGGCTTGTGATATTTGTAGTTTCACGTAATCACAGTCAGTATCAATTCCTAAATCCAATTTCAACAGATATTCAATTTGCCACTTCTCTAATAAGGATTTTAGATTAGCATACCAATTATATTTTCCTTCCATGTTTTTCAATGCATAGTAACAATTATACACAATACCATCCTTGGGCTTATTTAATATTTTCAACCAAAAATTTAAGACGAGTTTAACTAGGAACAGTACATTTTTCTTGACGCAAAATATTCAATGTAAACCAAGCGAGTAGCATTTATTTATTGGGTCTCGGGCGAAGAACCCCCAAAGTTGTTTTGTTTGATCAATCAAAACGAAATTGGGAATGCCGTGATGTAAGTTCCGTTCGTGGTTGTTGAATTGAATGCCGATTTTCATTTTTATTCATTCCAGTACTGATCAATTTAAATTAATAAATTTTTTTAATATGGACTGAAGTGAAATAAAATAAAAATTGGCGTTGGAGATTTTAAAAAATCGTAAACAATCGTCTCGTAGAATCATGCCAAATCGATGAAATGTGACCACCCGATTGAATAGAGCGAAATCTACAACAAACAAAGTTAAAATGTTGCGCTGGTATATGGTGTATATTTTCTGTAAGAATTATTATTCTCTGTTATTTCTTTGTTAGTAAAATATTGGAATGTTGAAAACACTTTAATCTGAAATTCCTGACCCGGCAAATGGAAATACTAACTAGCAGGAGACTAACTAACCTTATGTCGTTCCACCGATATGCAAAATATTGATGAGATGTCCAAATGTCTAATGTCGAAAATCGGATCAATTGCCCTTAAGGTACATACTTAATTAAAGTGTGCAGGTCCGGCGTGAATGTATATGTATCTGTTCTAAACCCACCCAAATAATTTTTAGTAATGAAACAACAACCTCCGTAAGATTTTGTCTTCTCAAGAGATTGATGTATCTCTGAAAATTGAATTGTCCGGAGTTAAGTAAGTCTGCATAAATGAGAATGGACTGTTTCAAACAAGAACTTGAATCAAGGTTTGTCTTTTACAGCACACTTAATTATTTGTCATTACGGAGTTCAACTGTAGCTTCGGAGGAACCTTTCCAAAAAGGAATCTGTAGCATTATTTCTCTCATTTTCTGTGAACTGAAGTGTTAACACCACTCATTAGATCTGAGAGTATATTGTTTCAGGAATAATAAAAGTTGTGTGGAAAAATCGTGTATAATTTTATTTCTCATGTTCCGTGGGAAAGCCTGCCTGAAATAGAATGGCCCAGGTTATAGGTCAGACACAGCGACCGCTTTCAACATTTTTAATTTCCACAGTTGGCATTAGACCAAGTAATCCGTACAAGGAAAATTTCATAACTCATTACTCAAGGAAGGGTTGTTTCGTGTCTGACTGTGTCTACATACAAAAGATGAGATAATAAAAAGTCACCCGAGTGCTTCTACGAAGAGTAGATACAAAATACTTTAACGGTGTTACCTATGTAGTTGTATTGCATTTTAACTATACGTACACGTATGTAATGCCTTCAAATTATAGAATTATCGGGAATAAGAAACATATCTAGTGTTAGATGATATTGGCTATATACCTCGGCCCTGGTTCCAACAATCTTTACAATCAAAGTTTGGTCTTCTTATCTGAACGAAGTAATTAGTTAAATGCTCAACTTTTGCATGTGCAATATTCGTCCACGCAATTCATCAGTTCATTGAAAAAACAAACATTGTTAGTGCTGAGTAGCTCTCAGTAGAATGCGGCTCGGAGTTCTTCTGAATTCATTCTAGTAGAAAACTAACTATATGTATTCATTTCGAGAATTTCCTTTTAATTGTTAGTTGAATTGATAATGTAATATAAATTGGTAATCCTCCCTTCGTGGAAGAATTTATCAAACATGGAATGATAAAGTTAGATAAAATCAAACGGTGGAGGTTGATGTACTTTGCGATAGGTTCATATTTCATGTACGACCCGTCATGAGTCATCGTATGTATAACTAAATATTTTCGATGTACTAATATTAAAAAATAGAACCGGGAATGCCAAAACAGTGGCGTTTATCATTAAGGAGGGTTTCAGTTGTTTGTAGGGATGCAAGAATTCTGTACTCCGAGGGTGTTTCAACTGATTTTGTACCTCAACATCATATGTCGTTTATGTCGTGCAAATGTTTGAGACACCTGGTCAAACTTTGTTGACATTCGCTGTAAGTCCTACCAAAATATTTTTAATCCTGGTCCAATGAACTGGAACGCTGGAGACTATTTCTGGAGAAAGTGGTTGTTAATTCTAAGACAATACCTTGAAGAACCAATTGGTTTTGCATTTTTTATAAAATTTATCAGCGGTGAACACCAAAACAACGTTAGTTCACAAGTATGATATCTCACGCGTGTTAAATCATCGTTTTCTAAAAAAAATTCATATCATCTCTTAAAATATGAATTTTCTGGAATTTTCGAAAACCACTTTGTTCAAGATCGCACGATCGAGCCCACTAAAACTCAATCCGCCTGGACAGTAAGTCATAGTATTCTCGGGTTCATTGGACGGGGAACCTCTTGCTTCACCTTAACATGTCCTATCGAATCCTCACTTTCCCTCTCCCTATCCCAAAGTTCATTTCTATTAACATTTTCACTAGATACTCACTATACAGACCAGTCAATTTTGGCAAAACCTCAATTTCGTTAAAGCTCTACCTTATTAAAATGACATTTAACTAAAACGCTACACTACTCGATTTAGCTTATTTATTTCTTCTCCACGACATCTGATCTGATCGATCATGTCTCTTTAATTAAAAAACCATTCTATGATTGCTTAGAATAGAATAGAATAGAATAGAATGAGGTTTATTTCCATGTCAAAGTCATAAGACATAATTATACTTGATTGCCGCCATTTTATTTCAGACCAGGTTTGTCTAAAAGAATATTAAGTTTATTTATTAAAGTTTGCATTTTCGATAGGCAAAACGAGACTAAACTTTTCTTCGTTGGTAATAAATGTTAGAGCGTCCTATCTGAAACAGGACATGTGTTCCCTCTCCGTTTTGGGGGTTGAGGAATTATTTATAAAAATTGTAGTATTTTTATTTGGACTCTCGCATCAAACCTGCATTTCCAAGAAGGACGGGAGAAATGAAAATCTCACCAACCATGCTGCTGGAGAGATGGGGAAATCCGTCGCGCCCTTTCGGAAGCTAGTTTCCCTATTCGCTATTTATATCAAATCAGAGAGCTGTAGAAAGATGTTCGTCAATACAAAAGCCTAATTCATAGACACTTAACTGCTGTAGCGTATCCTAAATAACCTGAGATTAACCTAACCTTAATCTAAAGAGGAGACAAACATTCATTTGAGTCAATTTTTACACTTAACACAAGACACAAACATGATAGCCAAGCGCTTCCAGGTTGGACAACTTGTGACAATTAGAAAAGTAGAGTCTCATAGTCAACGGGTTATTTACCGCACACAAGCGTTTTTCCAATGATTGCACTGCCGTATGTAACACTTCACTGAACAATTTTAACTCCAATTCTTGGAACATACTCGTCGCACTATATCGTCTATTATAACCAAATATCTTTCGACATGCGTTATTTTACGCTGCCTTTGCACTTTTTCTACTTAAACAGTAAATCGAGCTAAAGTAAGTTTTGAACAAATATTTCTTATTGGCAATGGATGTATAATAGAATCTACTCTTTATCGTATTAGCTCATATGTAGATCAGTCTAGTAAGCTTACCAAAGTCCGCCTCGTCAGACATGATATTTTTAGATCGACTAGTAGTGACTTCAAAATCGTACCCCAAGTATCTAACATTGTTAACATTTGGTAAGCTAGCCTTATTAATTACAGCATTGTTGGACACATTTACGTTAACTAGAAACTTCGGTAAGTAATACTGACACTGAGTTTTAGCTGCGTTAAATTCCAATTTATGAATAGCTGCGTAGCGAGCACTAACAAGGCATTTAGAGCATAAATAAAAGTCGTAAGTACGCAAATGTCATCCGCATAGAATACAGAGTCAGAGTCAGAGTCGGAGAATTCTTTATTAGTATGTTATACATGGTTTACAGTTACTAGATTACCAACTTTACATCCCAATTTTGTTTCACTGAGTTGTGAACTCATAGTTCGTCTGTGTACACTGCAAAGAGATAAGGAGAATACCACCCTAGATCTAACAGCGAATTTCTCACTCATGACGTTCCCCCATTTAATGAGATAATGTTGGTTATTAAACCAAAATACTAAAAAGTTCAGAATTCAGGGAGGAAGTTCTCGGTCTTGCAACTTCCCCAATCGTATACTAAGATCTACCTTGTCAAACGCTTTTGATGCATCTAAAGAAACAGGCATAGACCGGTGTCTTATGCTTTTCATAGTGAGCTATAACTTGTTTTACAGTATGAATTGCAAGTTCTGTACCGACCTTTTTCTTAAAACCGAATTGGTTTGCACTAGTTGAGTCAGAGTCAGAGTCAGAGAATTCTTTATTAAAGTCATAATGCTCCATAGCCTATACAGTTCAGTATAATAACCAAATCGGTTTTCAATGGGTGTTACAATATTCCGACTAAATTAAAGCATGCTGTTTTAAACAACAACAAAGAGGTTAGATTCATCTGCATGGACGGGGAAGATTTATAGTTCAAGATGAACCTGAGTAGATCTAGGCTAACGGCGTCTAAGAACTTACAGCAATGCAATGCAGAATGATCGATGAGCAGAAAATCTGAGTGAAGTCCGTCGTTGTAAAATAGCTTTCTAGTCTCTATAATCTCCATCAAAGAGTATCAAAGAGCAACTATTTATTGTAATCAAATCCATTGCCCACACATTCACATTGATACATCAGTGGGTGTCGGTATAACACTCACACGCAGAACGCGAGGCCCACGAGAGTTGCCGGAGATGTAGTATCGAAAACCACTGTCTTTTCTTTGTCTATTAGAAATACTAATTCTGACTCTATAATCCCAGAGAAACATAGAAGTCCGCTTTCGACAGGAATCAGACATAAACGAATTGGTTCAGATTTTCTGCCTTATGTTCAGATCGAATAGACAGAAATGTGTACGAACGGGCTGTAAAAAATTCCGTGCTACAATGGTGAAAGTGACGTGACTTCACCCCGGTTTAACGAAGTTGGCAAATTAGTAAAAAAAATTATGTTGAAGTTGGAAAAACGAAAGAGTTAATGAAAATCAAAGGAAAATTGAAAAGTTAGGTAATATAACAAAAAAAATTGGAGTCACTGGTGGTCGGTCGGGTACGGTACAAGTACAAGTACAATAATTGTGGGGGTGTAATCCCGATTGGCAATAACCGTCACTTTTTCCTTATTCGAACCCAAATACTTAACGTAGCAATCAGACACGACTTGTTCCAAGCAAGACCGAACGAGGCTGAAATGTGTATAGGTAACATTGAAAGAATTTGAAGGCCCAATTTTGTAAGATTCAAAATAGTATGAAAAATTAGGATGAAAAGGTAAAAATGCAAATTTTCCAACTTCGACATCCCATAAATTTTTAATTTACCAACTTTGTTTTAGTCATTCTAACCGGGCACCTGTAAAAATTAGACTCAATACTAACTATTGTAGATTATTATAACCCTCAAGTAATCCGACAGAACAGGGAACATATTCTGCTTGATCCGCTAACTAACATCAAATATGAAAATGCATACAAAACAATGCACCAGGATATTGCCTATCTTGCTTGCACTTTTTTCTTGGAATGAACTTGAGGCTTCGAACTTTAAAGTGCTATGTGACTGCACATATCGCTAGAATAGTTGTATCCTTAGCTATGCAATGTCAAAGGATGTCAATCTTTGCATTCACGTATAAAATTGTCCAGTGACGTTAGGAGGTATTTAAAAATATTAGCATATCCAATTCCTCTGAACACGCCCACAAGCTTTGGTGGTTTCTGAAAGTTTATAACGCTAAGAAACAATATATGCCAAACACCATTAGTACTTTCCACTTTGACTTGTCCTCTCTTTTCAGCTACCCCGTCTTAATTTCCATCTAAATTTTAGACTACTTAATGTATGAATTTAAACATTTGCTTATGTAAAGTTAAGTTTACAATCACTATCCACTGTACGATTGTTCTGTATTCAAATTTTACAAAGTAATCGGCAGGATTTATTGTACAAGACTGGATTACCCCTACGAAATGATCTTCAGAGAGTTTACCTTAATAGTTTTACGAGCTTTTGTTTTGTTGTCAAATATGTGGCTTTATACCCCCGTCTTAGCGGCGAACACACTGGTCAGACATAATACTCATCATCACCATAATCATAACACCCGTTCAAATAATATAAACTCGACAATATTTCCAGAAGATCTTACACCCGTCCAGAATAGTCAACCAACCAGTGAAGAATTAAAATCACAATGGAGTATCTCTAAACCTTCAAGTATAACAAGTGCATTTCAATTAATTATTCCAAATAGACGATTAACTCGAAATGCTTTCAGTGGAGAAAGTAATAAGGAGGGTGGAACAGCGACTAACCATATCGTCAAAGAACAGACGGAAGGGTGTAGGAGTGGGTGTGCCAATCAACAAATAGATAATTTATCTAAAGATACAATAAGAACCATGAGACTTAATCACGTCAAAGAACAAATTTTGAAAAAATTAAATCTAATGGAACCACCAGACACTGCCAATATTCCCACATATCCACTTCCAAGTGCTTTAACAAGAGAACTTGCAGGGTCAAGTCATTCTGATAGAAATGAAGACCAAGATGACGAAGACTTCTTTGGACATACAGAGGAAGTTATCGTATTTCTTGAAGATGGTAAAATATAAATACCAGGGGTGATAGATTTTTTATCTCCTTTTTAATGTCAGTGGAATTATCATTTCAAAATTACTATTTTTTAAATATATATAATTTAACTACTTTATGAGCGGCGGCCCTACCATCTAATTTCGAATAGTTTACAATCCATATACTCGTTTAAGCTTCACATAATTTATTGCGAATTTAATTTTTATTAAATGAATCTTATTGTACTTTACTACGATTAATTGTAACCATTATTTACTATAATACTAAGATGTTCTTTGACACACTCATTTTGGGAAAGGGAATAAATTTCGTTATAATGAGGTAGCCTAGGCCTCTGAGATGGACAATATCAAATGCCATTAATATTTCAATTAATAAAATCAAATCAATAAGAAAACTAAAAATTGAGAGTGAATTTTACGCAAGAATTCGTTAATATTTGACTGTTATATTATTTCAGCTAAGGCTAATTGCATTGTGAATCAAACGGATCCGCACCTATGCTTCACTTTCCAAATTCCACACGAAATGAACCACAAAAAGGTACAAAACTTCCATACAATAGTATTTCAGATTTTTCCGACATTCTAATGCAGCCTTTTCAAAAATCATCATCGAATGGCCGCTTCTCCCTCACCGTGAATTTAACACAAAATAGTCGGGTTCATTATTAATTTCAAAGAGATGCAATGCAAAATGATAAGTTGTAACACAGTTTTCAGTGTAATATGAAGTTAAATCCGATTTTATTGTGTCAAACAAAATCCGGGTAGAGCAGCGTTCGTAGTTTGCTATGGTACTACTGAAGTGAGGAATGCTACTACTGAAGTGAGGAATGCACTAGAAAACTCTAATTTTGCTAAACAACAACAACGGCTTAAAATCTGAATGCAGGAATATTGCCTCATATTCATAGCTCGGATAGGCGAATACAAATTTAGAATGTAGTTTAAGTTTTTATATTAGCAAGTGCAGTCCTTTTACTTAAAAACATTCCGCTGAGACAGGTTGAATCGAAATGGCTTGAATACCATTTATAATGGGAAAGTGTAACATTGAGACATTGACTTAAGTCGACTTTATCATCCATTTTCGACGCATGCTGACAAGTTGTAACGTCCATCACACTCCCAAACTCCCAACATCTCTGACTTGCACAATTTGTCAGAATTTAGAGATAAATAGCATCATGTTTCCGCGCCTGCAAAATATCCCTGCGCTTGTAAAATGGATCAAGGAATTTCGTCAAACATTCTGATCTTTTTAACTTTCTCAGCAGCTGTTCAATTGTGTTTACATCTAGCAACAAATTAGTGTTCCCATGTCCGACAAGCCTAAACCGCCTCACATAAGCGTGAACTCATGACATCCATAGCAAAAATATAAAATCGAAATGAAGAGTTGGTGGACTGGATGGAGATATTCTGACAATTAACTTCGCCACACGTTGTGATTTATTATTTATATTTTTGTCATTCTGTTTGTCAAAACATTAATATGGTTATAATATCATAGGGATGTAATATGTAGATTCTATTTCATTATATTAATTGCAGTTACTGATTTGGTTCTAAATTTTTATTTTATACTACTTAATTATGATTTTAATTGGCAATCAAAATGTAGTCTTGGAGATGATACCTTTTATTGTCATATTTTTAAAATGACGGTGTATTTCTAAGAAATGATAACAGAGTGGTATTGGCATTTCAGAATGGTTTCATACCACAATGAATGACAAGTTAGACTGTTAAAACTATCAAGTCGTCAGGATTAGAAGTTAGGTAGGCCAGTAATGCGGTGATATAAAATCAGAATAATGCATGGTGCAATTATATTTTCCTTCATATGTATTACGATTACCCCTTGGCGTTACGACACTCGGGTGCGTACAAAAGTGTTGCTTAAGCCACTGAAAGGAAGAGACCGACTAAAGATTTCATTTAAATAAACAAATGTTCACAACGTTTTTAAAAGTCATATTCCAAATTTAGGTAAGCAGTGCTGAACTTTGGGTTTACAAGAAGTCGAGCATATACTCTGAGAGAAAACAGGTATTTTGGGTGGGCGAACTGTTCTGGGAACCCATATCTTACGAGACACATAATGTAACTATAGCAGGCAAGTTATTATTCTTAGTCGTGATGATAAAGCTAATTGGAATTAAAATTGTGAAATGATTCTCTAGCAGAGGGGTGGGTGAAACTAAACATTTCAACCAACATAATAAATTGGCATGAAAATAGAAGAGATCATTCAAGGACTAGGTCCAGCCGTTCTTCTCGTCCTCATACATTCCAAATCGGTTGCAAAACTTGCAAAGCGAATGCTATCTCTAATTTTCCGTTTGATATTCATACTCGCGTCAACAGACCATTCGTCGTCGTACACATCGCGGCTGAGACAGCGGTAAGTTATATATCTTTTGACAAAATAACACACTCATAACACACGTAAATATCAATATGAGTATGGCTGATATCAATATGAATTAAAATCCAATTAGTAAATCAATAGAATCGATCGTCAGTAAATTAATTAACGGGCGTTACAATGCTCACATTGTTGCCAATATCCATAACACTTCGCGTCTGAAGATATACAGAAACTTTAACCTATATTAGTGTAAACTATTAGCATTGATAATTACTTGGCAAAACGCTTCCGATTCACTTTGAATAACTCACAAAGTGAATTGGAAGCGCACGATCATAATTGACGTTTGCCGCGAAAGCATAGATAGTAGTTGCTGTATGATAATACCTACTTTTGTTCGGTCAAACTATTCAGAATTTAATTATTTAGAAGTAACATAAATTTTAAAGGGATATTATTTGTTATGCATTGTTATGAAGAATGTCATTGAAGACATAAATTGAATAAACTAAACCAAACCGAAAGTCAAAATATTTCAGGCAAGTCTTGACACGTGTTCGCTCGGGGAGGAAATAAGAAATCACTTTTCTACATTTTCCAGGTTAGGTTTTGTATCGGCGAATATCACTTACATTTAACTGATTCGAAATAAACGTCTCAGTAGTAATAAATATACAATACGAAATTAAAAAACGAACCTCAACCGCATAATAGATAACGCAATGCGTACACTCCGAAGTTTTACTATAGTATGAGTGAGACTTGTGAGACGTGCTTTCATGCGTATCATTGAAGCATTTCCAGTTGAATTATATTTCTATAGATTTTGAGGGCTGTAGTTGAAAGTTGACTTTAATGGTGACGAGTCACCAACTTAACTCACCATCAGCCCAAAGGCGAAATTAGGATCCGACCTAGAAATGAAATTTTGAGGAAATCGAAACTTGCTCATGCATGGCTTAAAATATTCATGAGAGACTTGGGATTGTGGTGGTGAAGTTAGATTTTATATATTTTTAAGTATTCACGGCCCTTCTAGCTGAAAAGCATGGGAAAATGGCAGGAAA
>JAQFYE010004604.1:0-13127 GCA_034694305.1 Protaphorura glebata
ATTGTTGTACACGTCCCAAATCTGAGGTCCGGTTTTTGCACTGCATTTACACCCGTATGGAAGACGCGTTCTTAAGCTTATACAAATCTTTGGAGTTCAAATAGTAGCCTGGATGATATACTACAAAACTTTTAGTCAATCAAACAGAAACTTGGTAATACTCAAAGCCTTTGATGATGAGACCGATTAGACTAATCCGAATTCGTGAACCTGTGAAATTATATGACAATCCCGCATCTTTGATCCCGGTGTGAATTTATCTCTAGTCAATATGTCTTACAAGTCTTATTCAATCCTAACTATGGAGAAAGCAGTGATCATAGAGCGAATTCGGCAAAAGTATTGTCTGACTTGTATTGAAGCATGGATCATTATCCGACCAAACAATGAGCTCAATAGCTTAAGCTTGAATTGTATCCTCTCTGATCTCTTTCAAGACTGGTACAAATCTGTAGAAAGATTCTGACGATGTAGTCTAAACTTTTCCGCATACGACCGACTGACTACAGATGTAAGCGTAACTTGTCTCAAAAGCGGGTCAACGTAAAGTTCGTTCAAACTAGCCTGCTGAACCCGAAAGCGGTTAGAAGTTTGCAAACAGATGAAGTACAGAATTCTCTTTTGTAGAGTACAATGGTACATATTGTTCATACTTAGATAGTCAACGCGGTTGAAAGTGGGAATCGTGAGATAGTGCTCCAAAGTGTATGGGAAGAACATGAATATGTAAATATGCTAGGTAAATACTTTTGACCTCTTTGATTCTTTCCATATCCTACCAGAACCAATTTGAATTAGTTCAAACAAATCTAGTTCTATTTACCTATTGCATTTTCATTTCGTTATAAGTTTAAAACATTTGTTAACCCGAAATCTAGTATTGAGAATAATTTAGTTGTAAATAATACCTCGAAGGGTTTTGTATTATTGTCAATTTGGTCCAGATATTCAGTATAGTCAGATTTCAGTAGGCAGTTTTGATAAGACCCACACCAGACAACGGATTACATCTGCTTTCACCTGTGATATAATTTCAATTTTTTATTCTTTCAACAATCAAATTACTTCGTTTTAAAGCTTTTAAAATGCATGTCTATTATACACCGACAGAGTACTTTCAATATGATTCGATTATAAAAGCTAATTCATAACTTTAATTTGCTCTCGGTGGCTTCGAAAACCGTTGATCGGTAGTTAAGTTGTGTAATATCGTTGAATCCTATTTTGCAACTACAAGATTTGATTCCAACAATACATATTCCATTTCCAGTAGTTGTGACAATATAAAGTAATGGGCATAAGAAGTATTTCAAGCCTGAATACTCTCGCAATTAATCATTCAAAGTTACAAGACACCCAGTTTATACTAACTTCGAGTACTTTTTTTTAAATATAACACAAGTTCTCGCGTCAGTAGACAGGAATTTGTGTCCGAATTCTGTTGTCATCAAAGTGAGGTGATTGGAGTTTTGATGTTCAAGTTTTACTCTTGATCCGAAATCAATCTCCCAGTTTATTCAATAATACAGAATGTTAGCATTCAACAAACAGTTTCTCAACGAACATTTTAACAGTTTCCAGACTTCTGCAATTTCCTTTGGAGTACCATTTTGATGTTCCCTTCCACAATTCGGTGTCGTTCGTTCCAGAATGAAATACCCACTACGTACGCGTACGATTGCATTGGAAAAGTTTTACTCAGTTATAAGTTTAAAAACTGAATTATTACAATGTAGTAGTTGTAAATGTTGCAAAGTTGGAATTCCCTGACGGGTACAACCACTACCATCCGTAGATAAAACTTTCCAGAACGAGAAGACATCTCAAACTGATTCATTCCACATTTTCCAGTCCGTTTCTTGGAATGCATCAAATTGTTCAGGTGGGACATATTAAACTCTTGTATTTACAACAGAGATACCAGCTAACAGGACAAGATAAGAATTTCGATCCTTCTTGTTTCTGTATATTTTCTACTCTGGACTGAAATTTAATGACCGAAGCCAAGTTCTATGTGTTTCCTTAAATGGAATGTGCAAGTGGGTGTCAGATTAATTTTACGATTAATATTCATATCTTGGACTAGACCAAACTGTACATATGGACTTTGCTGTGCTGAGCAAAATATTATTTGATCTCACGCAGAGATTCCAAACAGATCCCAGCATCAAATTTCCGTTACTCCTTTGTTATTATGTTTTGCATACCCGAATAGATTCGGTTGGTATTTCTAATTACAACAAATTATCAACAAACCACAGGACCGCCAGAACTCAGTGATTTCCCGGATTAAATTTTTACACAATGAGAAACTGGTTGGCCCTGCCTTTAAAATAATCTTGCACTTGAATTTGCAAAACATTATTCCAAAAATAATTCTGACTGTTTAATGAAAAATCAAGTTTTACAGTTTTATTAAAATCATCGATGGTCTAAATTCTCCGGCATTGTTTCTTGATGTATGGAAGGTCGTCGACTTATAATCACAATAAGTGTTTTTCTTAATTTTTAAATCAAAAATGTGTAGACTTTCTCGATTGATGGTTAACTTGCTATTAATACCTATAAGAATTTTGCGGTTTTTTGAACTTTGAACTTAAATTATCTAACAAAAGTTTGTCTGCATTTTGAGATTTACATAACTAGATTTTGCATTAAGTCCGGTCTCTTTCCGTTTGTAAATCCTCCATTTCAACCAAATGATTTTATGATTAGTGCAAAACATGTTGATTTTGTGCAACGTACAGCACATCTATCAAATCTAAATTCGCCCGAATCCTATTTTACGATTGGACGTGATACTTTTCCAGGACTGTATTGCACTAGACGACCATGAGAGAGGTGAATACCTTATTGGAATGTTCGCATGAGTTACACAGTTGGAGACCGAGTTTCCACATCTTAAGCATTTCGCCTTACAATTCAGTGTGAACATCGTATTTGTGACCATTATTTATGATAGAAATTAAAATGAAAGGATGAATTGGACCGCAGGTATTGAATATAGTAATAGAGTAGCTCGTAATAACTTATCCCCCATGTTGTTTCAATGATGGATTTCTCCACAAAACTTATTCTCCAGCGCAGTGAAGTAAAGTAGAGAAATGATTTATTCACTCGGTTTAGTTCAGGCGATGGTCCTTTCCGTACACTTACGCAAACTGCCTGCACACTAGGCCCATTGACCGAGAAAGTGAAGAAGGAAGAAAAAAGGGTGAAATATTGAATGGGAATCATGAGGCGAGAACTGGACAATCTTCTAAATGAGAAAAAGAAATCTATGATAATATGTTCGAGAGAAAGAAAGTAGGTACAGGTTACGAGGAGAGCCCAAAAGAATATTATACGTTCGTAAATCACTACTATTTTTTTGACAACAATTGAGATGTTCATACACACGAACCGGGTAAATAATAACCATTTGGTAAGCTCTGTACAGCCCATTGTGTATGTTCAGGGAAAAGTTAGATACGGTAAATGACCTAATAGACCGTTGGTGCTAAATACAGCGCGGGTCTTATTCCAGCTTTCTACATGTAGCCTATGGGGAAAGTGGTGAAAGTCTGTGACCTCTGAACCCACCTGAATGAATAGAACGTGGGGGCTCTATTATTATAGGTTAGGTCATTTGCGATAATGGAAGATTTTTTGAGGTTTGAGCTAACTATGGCGGAAGTCACGAGCGAAGGGCGGAGAAGAAATTCCCACAAAAATAACTTTGTAGTGGAGATAAAAATAACAAAGAAGAAACTGTACCATCTGTTTTTATTTCAAAATTTGTGCTCTCCTGACTTACGCGTAAACAAATTTATAGATTTTCTTCAATATTTTCTGCTAATTGTATAGCTACCTTACTAAGTTCAGGCACCCCATCTACATGATGCATGATGGTAAATGATTATGATTCACCCTGTACATGTAAATACATGGGCGTTTTTTTTATACAAGTTTGTTTTTATTCTGTTTTTCAGGACTTTTGATTTTGGAAGGAGGGACGACGAGGTTAGGTCGTGAAGTGTCAACTCAGGTTAGCCCCAGTGGCCCAAGAACTCAAAGACAACGACAAAGTCTGTGTCCCGAAGGTCACTTTGAGTGCACGATTAATCCTTCACTTTGTGTCCCTCAGTCTTCAATTTGCAACGGAAAGCCTGACTGCCCGGACTCATCCGATGAAATCAACTGTCGTAAATAAATCAAAAATACTTTTCATTGATGTGCTCAATGTTTGTCCAGTAGCCGAAATCCCTTTGCTTTTCATTCTACGCCCAATTGAATTCTAGTTGGAAGACAACCCAGACGGTCGACACATTCAGCTCCAATTTTGAGAAAAGCACTCCAGGACTGCTTGGAAATATGAGAACTTTCTTTTCTATATTCCATGCCCACGAAGTGGAATAAACTTTAGCCCTCTTGCCTCAGCGAAAGGGTTAAAGTTTCTTTCAGTGGATTTGACGTTTTTCATCTTTTTGAGAATTCAATGATAGAATTTTAGTAATGCTTGTCTGTCTTCCGCCCTCTTCCAGATGTTATGTACTTGGTCGTTCAAAACCGATTTTCAACTATGCCTATCCACTTCAAGAAGTTTTTTTAAACAGTACATTCCAAAACCCTCTACTTTTTAATGGAAACTTTGTATCGTGAGAATTCGACTTCTTATTCTCTGATCTGTGAGTGCATTCTCAATAGTTTTTTGACTGGATTAAAGTACTTTTCATATGTTTATATTTCAAATGCTCAAGTCACTTATCCACGGTACAGCGTCCCTTTCAACGAAGATCAATATTATTTTGAGGGCCCACATCGGAAATTGAATTGGAGTTATGATCAACATTATTTTTATACGGTTTTCTAAAATCATCAGGATAGCGATTCTAAGGAAAATACGAAGAGAATTTGAGCCAAATTGGACTATACCTTTGAAAACTTCACGTGAATTCTGTGGAATAGTATTTCCCATCTCTCATCCCCCGAAATGATTTATATTGTTTTGCTTAACGATAAATCGGTTTGTCTGAGGCTTGTTTATTTGGCAATAAGTAACTCTGTAACAAATGGAATTGTATTTTATAGACAACATTCACGAAAAAGACTTTTGGGACACATTCTATCAGAAAAGACCAGACGCTGACCTATCCAAAAACTCAACGTGTAAATGTAAGATGATAGTTATTTCTTTTCTTTGTTGATTCATTTTTTCGCTCTCATCGGGAAAACTTGGACAATAAATACAATGCAAAAAATCAGATAAGCTCATAGATGGGGAAAATGGGATGAGAAGAAAATCAATTAAGTCTGCAGATTTCTAGCTCCTCCCACCACCAAATCCAAGTCCAAATGTACGAAAAAGAGCAGAAGGGCAACAGTATGGCATGTCGGTGAAAGTTGAAGAGAGATATTTTCCTTTCTTCACAACTTTCACCACAAAAATTATTCCCGCCTTCCTTGCTCAAATCTCTGTCTCCTTGAGTTATTTTTCCTTCGACTTGAGAACTTATAATAAATGAGTTGCTTTTCACTGCAATTTACGTCAATGTTAGGACTAGAAGGCTCAAAGTCAGAGTCAGTCCTCGGTTATGAAGTTATTTTGGCATAGAAAATAAATAATACGGGTTTGTGGAGAGGGTGTACATTGCATTTACAGGGTGGACCAAAATGAATGTTCTGAATTTGAAAGTTGAAGTGCAGTCACTGCTATGAGCAAATGTTTGATGCATGCAGCCCGGCACATAATTGACGGCCTCCCTGCTAGGGAGGCTCATACTGTCTAAACGAAAAAATTGAAGGAGGATTTTTCAGTATTTGAGTGCCACAGAAAGTGAGCTACCTGAAAGTTTTGGCCATATCAGTAACGCCTAGTCATGACGTTGTTGAGCCGCTAACGTCCGTGTTTGTGACACTGGAAAGGTAGGACCTCGATAAGCGTGGTGTCACCAGTTTTGAAATGACAAACCCGAGTTTGTTCGTTTACACCGTATGAGCTGACCTAGTAAGAAAACCGTTGTCAAACTATGTTGTATGTAGAAATGGAGTTCAAGGAACCAGAGATTCTGACTTATGCAAGCCTTCAAAGCACAGGTAAACAATTTTAGGTCAACCCCGTATGCAACTACGCATACAGGAAAAGATTATATTTAAGAGGTTAAATCAGTTCCAATTTTATGTGCATAAAGTTTGGAAGGCCTGCCAGAGATACCAAAGCTTTTAACTCGCTTATTCATACTTCCTCGTAAGTCACGTGTAGAGTTTCAATGCCTTTCTTTCGGAGAAAGCATGGGAGAAAGTATTTTTACCGAAGAGATTTAGTTTGGTAGAGTGGAAGGGGAAAACATTTAAGACTTAAATGAAAAAGTCAGACAAATGGGAACCCTTCATCTCTTTCTTGAATGCTCAGATGATTCAACTGACTTGGCGGCGGTCACATTGTGGAAGAATAAGCCATCAGCGACAGGAGAAGAAATCAACCACAGCGTCACTGTATCTTCTACGGTCACAACGACCACGACGATGCCAACGGCCGGGATCCACCTCCAAAGCCACCAGAAAAAGACATTTCGGGTAGCTAGGCCGTGGTGTCACTGTGTCGCTGAGAAACTCTTCTGTCAAAATTTGAGTCATCGCCCTAATCTTCTCTTGATGATCCCAGAGACCGTCGAGTTCCTGTAAGTCCTGTACAAAACTCTCATTACTCCGAATTACCCAAATTTACTTTCAAATCTTCTCCCAGGCCTAACGGGTGAAATATTCTTTCATGATATAAACTTGAAATTTTTTGTAACTGATAATTCCAAAGTTAGTAATACTAACCGCGAATAAGGCTATCGCATCGAAACAGGCACACAAACATTTTTCTACGCGATACTAATGACGAAGAATTGTATTTTCTTTAACGTCTCATTTATTGATTTATTGCAGGAAGTGTCGTAGTGTATCAAAATGGTCTATTAAAATCAAGACTTCTATCATCAATGCTTGTGATATAATGATATTTATTGAGTCCCCTTCGATTGATCGACACTAATCTAAGATCATTTAAGGATTTCCGAATTGTTTCTATATCCTGTCATCAATCACTGGATTCCTTAATTCAAATACATACAGTGGGCAATACTGGTATTTTGAGATCTGGCAGATAACAAGATTTAGCCCATCTTCCGCTCTATTCATTCATTATTTGTGGGCAGATCACGTTTTGTATTGAATGTAACACATGATGTGTGATTAATGAAAATGTAAACGCGTCGAGCTTTGAGGGAACATTCGTGAATATTGAGGGGAAGTGTAGGGTGTCTCTGATCTGTCGGCGGGTGATGCACGTTATAATCTAAAGTTATTGGGATCTCTAGAAAACGTCAAGAATCAATTTTTACCGTCTGTCGCAAAAATGATTAGCCCCCTAATTATTGTCTCTCACATAGTGACAAGGCTTGCTAACGAAAAATCAAAAACAAATGGAGATCCATTTTTGTGGCAGACGTTATTATACTAGATTCAACTAACCCAAGAGGTTACATCGCATATCCCACATGAACACAATTTAACACACAAAAGGACCCTTTACTTGATGGATGAAACCAGTTCACTATAAATTTTGGAGCATTCTGTTCAAGTTCTTCCAGACGTGTCAATGTAAAAATATTAGAACCCTTCAAATAATTTTATCTGCCGACAAAATTATCACATTCGTGAACACTTGAAACGACTAAATGTGAATCTATATATGAAAAACACTGGGGGTTATACTCTAGACTTATTACCTATCCAGAGATCATCATCATCACTTGACAGACTTCAGATATCGCACATTCTTAGTCAAATGATGGCTTGTCGTATACTTCTACGAGGGATAAAGCCCGCGACCCTGCTATGCAGCGTCAGAATTTATTCTCATTTTGACGAATGCATTTAATGTTATCTGGTTTTTACATAGAAACTGGTTTCTTTTGTTTTGCATCAACGCACAATTATTGTATTCCGAGGTGTTGGATCACACGTTGTTTTCAAATTCGACACAGCCTAACAGATATTTCCCTTACCTCATCATTCATCCAATTCAAAGCTTTAGAGGATTATTTCATCCAATAAAACTGTATTTAAGTGCGTCCATTTTTGTCGACAGACAGGAACATGAGCTTAGTTTACGGTTACAGTAATGTGCCGTCGTGTCGTTTCTTATGCGTAGCGAATTCGTGGTTTTGGTTAATCTCTTTTAAGTTTCTTTATGTGTGGTACATGATGACTTGAACCATGTAACCATGTCGTCTTGGATGTTAAATAAATGAGCATGACACAGAAAACCCAAAACTTGGGTTTATAGTTTAGTTTACTTGAGGGTGGGTTTGGTTGGTTTAAGCTGAGCGGAAGGACTTGTTTACGGATGGGACACACAATTAAGTCAAGCTTGCTGTACAATTCTGTTGACACTAATGGAGAATAAACTTGGGGCAAGGAAGGGATGTATCTTAAGTTTATTACGGCAGTGTCACCCCAAGTGCAGTTTTCTCATGCCTTTAACGCAAGGGCAAACTCCGAGTTTGAATTATCTGTGCGACCATATCTTCACATGCACTTGGGGATTTAACTTGGAGCATGAGACTACTACTGGGACTAGGGCTACCACTACTTAACAATATGCGCTATTAAGCAAACTAGGTTGAATTTGGGTGTTGATTTATGTTTTGTACCGTGGAAGCTTCCTTTAAGAGAAAATTCCGGCGGAGTAGTTACTCGAAGCGTCTTAAGGATGTTATTGTTGAAATTCCTTTTAAACGATATTTGCGTCAGATATTGGATAAAACAGAGTTGGAAATATATTTCACTTTCCTATTTTCTCTAGCAAAAGAACGAGCTAAAACAATTTTTAATTCTAGTCGAAGATACGCATGTTATCTTTTTCATCGTAGAAAGCTCCGTTAATCCAACACGTCAGTGGGCGGCATTATAAAAACTTTAACCCCAGGACAGTTGACCTCGCGATTTTCCGCTACATGAAGGGTGCATCACAGATATGATGAGTATTTTATCTAATTAATGCATGTAAATTGGGTCAATGTGCCATTCCGCTCTGCTACTCCGCGTTCATATGAAATGGTAGCTGCACGTATGTGAATGCATGTCCAGGTCCGGCTGTGGCTGTGGTTTCGGCTGTGGCAGAGAAAGCGGAAAAATCACAGGAAAACCAGGAGAAAGTTCCGCAAGGAAACAGATGGCAGATTTTTTTTCTTGCGATCGAGGAAAACTCCGGAGTTTCTGGTCGTGTTTCCTTCTCCGAAATTTTGATTCCGACTTTGGTCTGCTCCTGGCATCCAGTGCATCAAATTGCCATTCGCTCGTCGTAACGTCATCTTGAGACTTCTGGTTCGGTTTGAGCTTATCTTTTATGAACCTTACGTTATGTTATACAGCATGGGGATGGCACGGCAGAAGACACTCCATGCTTTCTTCCGGCTTTCCTTTACTTTCCCTAGTTTTCACTTTTACAATACGGTAGTCTCAATATTCGTAAGAGATACCCAACTTACATATATTTTATTATCATGAAAGCTATAAACCTTTTTGTACATATACATATGTATATAATTTGAAGAAAAGGGTAATATTTGTAACGGATACGTAGCCTCAATTTCTATGAAACACCCTGTTAGAGCCTGGCGCCTGAATTCCCTTCAACAACTTTTTGAAATGTTTTTTTTTTCATAATGGTCGTGTCCACTTTGATTTTGATTCTTGTGCCTTGACAGGGATTTGAGTGGAAGTCCTGTTGACGTTCGAGATTTGAAAGCGAGGAATTTCTCAGAGTTACACACCCTGTAAGTGCTCAGAATCCTTTATTGTGTTTTGTGTACTTGGTGTGGCATGCGACGTTCGGTTATAATCCTTTGTACAATTCAACGGGACACAGAAAGGGATTTCGTGTCAATGAAAACCCCATTTTCTACGAACGGAACTTTGAATATCTGATGCTCGGGCCTGTGAGGTCCAGTCAACCGAGAACCAAGTCAAAGCAATTTAAGGGACTATACTGGCGAAAGAAAAATCTTTCAAGCGAGAGTTTGTCTTTAAGTACTTATGGATTTGTCAATGAATCATGTCATGCAGGGATTCCATTACCTTCGGGGGGAGTTGTTGAGTCGTTAGTCACAAGTACACTCATTTGTAACAAGCTCCAATACTGGAACTTCACACTTTTTGAGGATTCTGCAGTTTGCAATTTTAGGCATTATTTATCACCTCCGGGTTATAACGCACCGATAACGTACTTGTTTTCATCTATTTCTGATTCTTTGGAGCTGATATAATGCATAACGCATCGGATTTGCCGTGATCAGTACTGAGCAGATGAAGAGCTGTTTAAGGGGACTCTTATTTTCCAGAAATAAAACTAAATCAATAGAATTTTCTTAGTGGTTGAGGAGAGCAATGTGTCACACTCCAACCAAGATTTAAATTCAGAAAACGTCAAAGTTTGATGCGGAAAACTTCAAAATCTATTTGAAGCGAAAGTTTGCTCTTGCTCAGCTGAGTGGGTGCACTAGAGATTATGTATCAGCTGCCTCCGCTCCGTTCGCATCATTTGCCACTTACGATTGCCATTTGGCGGTGCCTTACCTTCGGAATATATACAAATTAGATCTTTGAGACAATGATTGAGGGTAAAAGATTAGGACTGAACTTTTCCTGCAACTCTCATCCTTTTCTCCTCATTCGTCCCAGTCATCACAACTCATTTCACTTTCACGCTCGACATCCGTCGACAATTCCAAAAACCAAAGCCAACTAACCGGTCTCTTTTGATTTCGGTTTAGCTTCGTGGGTGACGGAAAGCTAAGTGAGTGAAGATTGCGGGAATGAGAGTTCTAGAGAACGAAATAGCTTAACACATAGGACCAGAAATCCGTCCAACTTTTAACCGCTTTTTTCATCTCTTATACAGTATTTTGTCCAGCTGCTCGATCCAAGACTTTCCACCGGGAATCCTCGGGAGTCTTAACAACTTGAGAACCCTGTGAGTTGAATTTTAAAACTTTGGAAGATCGTGTTAATGCTACTAAGTACATATTATGAATACGATTATGTCACAGACAGTATGCAGTGTAGACGTGTGCTTCTATTATTAGTCAGAAATGGAATAGTAGAGTTTAAGCTCATCTAGACGTACTTTCCAGCACGATCGCCATCAACGCTTTCGGCTTCTATTTTCTACAAATGTTTTATCTAACGAGGTAAAGAGGATGATAGACTTAAGACTATTAGACATATTTGATTCGATTCATGCGATGAAGTACAAACTATCAATTGTGATTCCTAAGAAGATGACTGTACTCATATTGAACTTCGTTCACGTCATACTGGTTGTCATGCTAGAAATTATGGAATTATCATAGCTAGAACTAAAAATAATATAAAGGCTTTGCCTCGAATATGTTGTTCATATAAGGAAATTATAGGACGAGCACGCTAAATCTGTACTTTTGTGTCAAATTTACTAATATCCCTTTGAAACCATGCGATATGAGATAGCTATGTATTTAAAATTAAAGATGGTTGAATGATTTACTCAGAAAAAGTGGAAAGTCTTACTAAAGTTTAGAAGGGCTCATCATTGAGTTAAATAATTATTAATTATACAAATCAAGCGTTGACCTCACGAGTGCATTGATACATAGTACAGTCTCTCAGCCACTGCACTGCCTTTGTAAATGAATATTAGTCATTCACAATGGAATCACTTGAGCAGATCCACTTCGAATCATTTGAAAAATAGCAGACAACTAAATTCGGCATTCGACTAATATCAAAAAAAACAACTACGTTTTACAGGCATGGAATACTACCTCTGACAAATTATTCTTCTCAGAAATACAGTTTCGTCAATTTTGCCAGTTTTTCGTGCATACATTCTTAAGTGTACCCGTTCGAAGGTTTTCATTGTGGAATGTAGAGCAGGTTAGGTTACGTACTTGTGTGTGATTCTGCTTTATATGCACATACAGACATTTGACAAGTAATCGACTCCAAGTCATCCCTAATGACGCTTTTACTGGGAATAGCAATTTGGTGAAATTGTTTCTGGGATACAATGGACTCTCTCGCCTCCTCCCGCTTTCATTCCATGGACTGTTTGCTCTTCAAGAGTTGTGAGTTCAGAAGCTTTCTTAAATTCACTTTTAATTCATTCCACATTTCATCTAAATTCTGAAATTATTCCGCGTTGGTAACTTCATAAATGATGACTGGGGATTTTGTAGGGATTTGAGGCATAACCAGTTGACGGGGACTGAACCTCATGTGTTTGCAGACCTCAAATCACTCAAAGTATTGTGAGTCAACTTTTTAACTATTTATTGTTCAAGTCAGGTCAATAATAATTAGTAATTCTAATAGCAAACTTAAAAACCGTAATATTCAGACGAAAATTGAAAACCAGAACCAACTATTCAATTCATTCTGATGCTTCATGTTCTTGTTCACATTCATGTTTTCACTGCCGGCTCTATTTCGAAAACTTTACGAGAAACATAAATTGTATTGTCTGGTATCCTACGTCAATTATCAAACTCACTATTACAAAATTTACTATCCACAAAATTTTGAAGAACGCAACTGAAATCCATACAATAATTCAATTGACAGTAAACGAAAAATTCGGAGTCCTAGTTTTCGTATCGTATCGTACTACCACGCCAAAATTTCTGTTTCGGCAGCGAGGGACAATCAACTGATCCAGTTAATTAACAACCAAAGGTCGGATGGAATTGAAAATTGAAATTGAAATGACAATTTAGCTTTTGAAATCCGATATTTCGTACTTGTCTGATTAAAATACAATTTCGACTAGCAATTTTGTTTGAAATGATTTACTCATGTTCTTTCATCTCACATATTCTCTCTCACATTCATGTTCTCGGTTTGATCAAAGAACTAATTTTGTAATAGTTCTAAGTTTAAAACCAGATGAAATCTGGAAGAAAATTAAACTCTCTGTATTTTACGCTAAGCTGGTGGGAACGTCTCTTTCGCATCACAAAATGATCGGAGGTTCATCTTTGTTCCTGTTAAATTGAGTAAGACTGCAACACCTACGAGGTCCAAATTCGATTATCGAATGATGAATCCTATTCGTCTCAATT
>JAQFYE010004605.1:0-13124 GCA_034694305.1 Protaphorura glebata
TGATACTCAACTGCCACGGATTAATTTATTTTGGAACAGGTGAGATCGTACAAGATTGTTTCCTTTCTTGATTAATAATACAGAAGTAGTCGTAAAGACAATATTTATTAATAATATTTCAAGCTTTGACTAAGGGGTCACGGAAATTGGAAAATTTTATGTAAGTACCATTGAAACTGCAGTACCATTGTTAACTAATTAGTAATTCCAAATAGAAAATCTTAACATCCAATAGTATCCGATTCGGCTTGAATAAGGAATTAAAAACATCTGTAATAAGTTATACAGTTCAATTTTGTAAAGTGTACTACGGAGATAAAATCAATTGAAAGCCTAATTTAATCTCTAATTGGTGGTTGAGTATTTTTGTCGAGCGATAAGGTAAATGCGGGTGGTGAAGTCCGTGATGAACCCGATGACCGCGGTGCTCCATCTGCGGGCTGTGAAGTGAAGGTGGACAAAAACTAGAAGAGCTCGGATGTTTTGAATCAGTGTTTTGGAGGATGTTTTGGACCATGTTTTGAGATATTTTAAGACATTCTCAACACATCTGACTTAGGTTAGGTTAGGTTACAAAACCTAATGTTTTGAAGTAATGTTTTGGGCTGTGTTTTGGACAATGTTTTGGGATGTTTCAAGACATATTTCCAAAACATCTGACTTAGGTTATGTTAGGTTATAAAACCTGATGTTTTAAAGTTGTGTTTTGTTCTATGTTTTGGGATGTTTCAAGACATATTTCCAAAACACTCGACTTAGGTTAGGTTAGGTTATAAAACCTAATGTTTTGATGCAGTGTTTTGGGCCATGTTTTGAGCCATGTTTTGAAATACTTCAAGACATATTTATTACGACATTGTAAGCGATAAGGTCTAAACATAGGTATTTGTACAAGTTTTACATAAGGAAATAATCTGGAAGATTTTAGCCAGTCTCTGACGAGGCAACTACTTAGGCTGTCCCTCCGCGATTCGACCCAAACTTTCTTTTCTGAAAGACATTCACCCCAAACCCTCAAAAATATCATCAGCTCGAGCAACTCTCAAAACTCGATTTTTAAAAAATGTTTGAATTATTTTAGAAAAAGTGCAAACAGGGGGCGGTCTGTGTTCTCAAGTTATTAGCATGGGATATAACATGTAACTTTCTCCCACGACTGATCTCAAAACCCAATTTTTTTTCCAAAAATTGTAAAATATTTGTTTTTCAAAAACCGATTGAAATTAGTAGAATAATAAATTAGAAGATGGAAAACCTCATAACTTTACGTGTTTAAATGATTTTCGCCCAGGAAATAATATCAATTTAATATTACATTACATAGGTTTTCCATTTTCAAATTTATTATTCTCCTCATTTCAATCGGTTTTTGAAAAAGAAATATTTTACAATTTTTGAAAAAGAAGTTTGGGTTTTGAGATCAGTCGTGGGAGAAAGTTACATGTTATATCCCATGCTAATAACTTGAGAACACAGACCGCCCCCTGTTTGCACTTTTTCTAAAATAATTCAAACATTTTTTAAAAATTGAGTTTTGAGAGTTGCTCGAGCTGATGATATTTTGAGAGTTTGGGGTGAATGTCTTTCAGAAAAGAAAGTTTGGGTCAAATTGCTGAGGGACAGCCTAAGTAGTTCCCTCGTGAGTGAACTTTGAAGAGGACAGTCACTCCTATTTTTCTCTCTTCAAATTTGAGTTGTAATCTAAAATTGAGATTTGTCAAGTCATTTGTCTTTGCCTTCGATAAACATTTTACACATGAATAAAGCGATACATTTTTTACATTTGTTTGTGTGAGTTCTGGAGACGAAGAGTCATTTGGCGAGGATTATTTCGAAGTTTGGACCTAGCCGGAAAATTATTAATTGTTGTCTGCTATCCCAGCGTTCGACCTGAAAAGGAATAGGCATTCGGGGCGTTAATAGTCGTTGTCGGTGGTCTTAGTCGGAGGTTCAATCCGGCCGGACAGTTCTTGTGCCCAAACTATCGACTATCGGAGAATTGTGTTTCGGTAACTCGGTAGTGGATTAGTTGGTGAACATTTCTACGAGACCCCTGAGATTTTGATTCTGGCGAGTGCACTGATAAATAAGACCACTCAATTGACTACGGTTGTAAAAACTGTTGAGAATTCATAAAGTCCCATAGAGCTATCGAAGACTAGTCAATTACAATTATGCTGGGATTATCATATAGCTTGTTCTCGTCGGATTCAATTGTAAAAAACTACGTCGCCCTCGTTGTCCAGCATTAACAATTCAGCAAACATTCACTGGCTCGGATTTTCCCTAACCTCAATTATTATCATTTCTATATTTCAGAAGGGGGTGGTTCACGGCAGATATGTAACACCAATGGCCCTCAGTCACCAATGATCGTTCCCTATATCTCATTTGCTGACTTATCAAAAAGTGGAAAAGTTTACTACCGACAATCCACAAGTTCAACAGAAATCGAGAAATTTGAGAAAGAAGTCGGGAAAGGATTTCCATACCTATCCGACCTTGGAATAAAATGGCTCCTCATTGCCACTTGGTTCCAAATTCCACCTTTTGATCCTACATCAGCTTATTGTCGTGGGACGAAATTAAATACTTTCCAATCTATTCTGGGCACAAACGGAATTTATTCATTCGGTTTGTTTTACTACAACGATCTCAACTGTCAGGGTCGAAATACTGACGTATCGAGAGCAGGGTACAGTGTAGGTAGTGGAACTGATTTTGAGGAATTGCCTGGGAGTTGCACACCGGAAATCATGAATCTCGTGGACAAGACAAACATGAATGCGCCTGGAAAATGGATATTTAGATATGACAATACTCAACTTGATACTCAATGCGAAAAATCCAAACCTGAAGAAAGTACATGCATATATTCGATTTTTTTTAAATTAAATGTAGTGAAATACGATCTAAACAAATTGAATTATTTCTCTTTCCGATTCAGCAGTTTGTGAATCTGTTCCACCACCAAGTGATTCAAATCATCACACAATTTATGGTACTAAATATACAAACCACCGAATTTCGCAATCAGTACATTCCTTGATTGATTGTAAGTATTTGAAACGTTGATTTGTAGTGAGAGAGGGGTGTCCGATTGAACTGAAATGTGAGACTCACTCCTCAGCTCTCATAAAATCCAATATCACTGACAAAAAAATTACTTGGAAAAAAGACAAAATTGTGTTTGCGAATTACAACCAAGATATCAAAAATGTGTCCTGGGTATTGGAAACTCACTCAATGAAAGGAGTACAATTTTCCGTAAGTAAAATTGAAAAATTCCTAAGGCTACGACAATCCGTTCTCTCGAAATCTCTTAGAAATTGAAATCCACTGGATCGACAATATTTATTTCGAATGCATCCAAATGTTCAGCCGGGATTTATGAGTGTCAATCGAGTGCCGAGACAGATGGGGTCGAAGTGATTAGAACCAGACGTATTGTGGAAGTCCTCGGAAGAAATGAACCACCGCCTCCAACCAGAACCACAGCAGAATTGAATCAAAATTCATTTAATTGCTCATCGTTCTGCAAACGTAAGTTATTTTTGTTGAATTTGTTGAGACCTTTATAGACTTGATTTAATTATTATAATTTATTAGGTCATAACATTGTCCCACCAATAATTTGTCCCACTGGATGGATTCCTTACAAAAGGCAACAATGTTTCAAATTGTTCTCGACTATTTCTGAATCTCACTCCGAGGCACAGAAGACATGCAGAGGAGAGAATTCAAATTTGGCAAGTGTTCATTCCGAGGAAGAACAAGATTTCCTAAGGTCATATGTACTGAGGGATGTCCCCTTGGAACAATTGTCGCATTTGTGGATTGGAGGAGTGAGGAGAAGAGATCTATGGATCTGGCTTGATTTGACTCCATTTGATTACTCAAAATGGTTCGGCAAAGAATTGAATGGAAATTATTGTGTCCGCATGAAAACAAGTGGGACAGATTTATTGGAGTCATCCAAGAATTTTGGAAAATGGGAAAATACAAATTGTACTGAAAAACTCAATTTTGTGTGTCAAAAATGAAATTAGAACCTTATTATAGTATTGTAGTACGTCAGTAGCTGATACAGTGTAGAAATTAATCATGCCTGCCTGAAAATTAAAGTGGCATGGCCAGATGTTTGTCAAATTATTTCAGCCAAGTAATTTTCCATTGAAATTCAGACCAAAATGACAGTTGTGGTATATTCGCATGATTATATTGTGCATATGTCAATTTAGATTTCTCACTCAGTTTAATTAAATGATTTGCGTTGCATTGAATTCTTTGTAACTCGCTTAATCTCAATTTAATACTTGGTTCATGTAAGAAAGCCCTGTTCTCTAATCTCTTTTAATAAGAAGAAACGAGTGTCCCGAATTCGAATACAGAATGTTGATTAACAAATGAGGTCATGCTACTTCATGACTAAACTATTGATCTGCAAAAGCAACTGACCACTCGTGTGTCAGTCAGATTAACGCTAGTTCACGTTATTTATACATATGTCTGCATTGGACCGGTTTCTAATCAGTGTTTTCAATATGGAAGATTTGAAATTCGTCCTCGTCTTTATAGCGGGTTGTGCTAGTTTCCTAAACGAGGTAACAAAACCAAAAAATTCTATACAAATTGACATTGAAGGGTGCACCTCAAAAAAATTATTAAAACTAAAGAATGATTGTTCCAAGGATCGTGCCGCGCACCTGTTGAATTACCAGGTTGTATTTAGCTGAAATAATAAAACTGTTTCAGTTTGACCTTATTTATAAATGGGCGTCAAGATTAAGAATTAATTTGGTGTCAGTAAAGGTTATCTACGCTGAAACATAAAACAAATCCAGCTGACAAGCATACAGGGCCACGCATAACATTTGACACCCCCTGCTGCCCAATCTGGGGGAGTCGGACAAGAAGTGAGATATGCATTTTGTAGAGAATCTTATTGCGGATCTAGGAAACCATTCCGATTGAAAATCCGTTGCGCGTAGCGGCGCCGATGAGCGTATAAGTAAAAGACGACATGAAAAGACCCCAAAAATTAGGCTTTCTGCTACAAAAACATGCTCAAATAATTTTTTTTCGAAAAATCCGTTGAAGCCACATTTTTTGCAATAATTTTTTACAATTTTAAAAATTTTGTTGGACCCGTTTGGAGAAAGTCGATTTTTTGCTGCCAGGGCATTCGGAAGGAAAATTCTGATTTTTATCATACGATTTATTGCGACGATTTATTTAAGACAGTAAGAATTCTCATTAAAATAGTGAAAATAAAACAGGCCTTTAATGACAAAGCATGAAGTATGAGTTGAGTACGATTTAGTGACAAATTTAGTAGAACTAGTGGCCATATACTTATTCCTCCATTGGCGATACTGGAATGGAAGTAACACAAAATAGATTCGAATGCTCTTAGGTGTCAGCAGAGTTGCTAGTATTTTCAAGTAAGTCGAACCTTGTCATTGTGTGTCTTCGCAGGAAATCAGTGCAACCAGGTTAACAGGAAGCAGAAACCAGCATGAAGATTCTTACAATTTGATGTCACTCATTGAACAATTGATTATAAAAACAAACCAGCTTAGTACAAAATTGGACGAATCTGTAAATAATGTCGCATTGTTTTACAATAGGAGAGGTTATCATGGAATAAATAATAACTCCGGTATTTTATGTAGAACGCGAACCAAAAGAAATTGATGGACATACTGATTGTGAAAATGGATTCGTTGGCAACCAGTATCAGCGATTTAAAATCTGATGTAAAGGAAATCAGTGAGACTGTAAGAAACACTTAATTTCCCAACACACGTTATTTTCACTATGTCTATTAATGTTTGTATTAATATTAACATTTCCTATAGACTGTGAACCAATTTAGATTGACGGATGCTATGAATGCAAAAATGGAACGTATATCTACAAATATAGCCGATTTGATATTAAATCTTAGCAGCAATACTGCCAAAATAGAGGGGCTGGATACGAACATCGCTAGTTTGACATCCAATATCAAGAATGTCAGCAATAATATGGCTAAAACGGATGGCATGAATGGAAATATCGACAATTTGATATCAGATCTCAGCAGTAATACGGCACAAATTGAGGGGCTGGGTACGAACATTGTTAGTTTGACATCTAACGTCAAGGACGTCTGCAACAATATGAATGCCAAAATAGAAGGACTAACTACAAGTATCGCCAATCTCACATATAATATCAAGGAGAGCAACAACGATTTGACTACCCGTCAATCAAGTGTAAGATAGCTCGTCTAGTCCTTTGAAAAATTCTTGATGAATGAATCATATAATTTCATACAACTTGCAAAGATGACAAATATTTAGAAATACGATGTCTTATATGTAGAATATCGACCAGATGCGCTGGAATGCCATGGACATAAAATCCGATATATCACAAAGATATATGGCCAACTCAGCAACACAGGCCAAAATTTTGGAAACGGACGATGACGATGTTCACGTCGCTGTTGAGACGATCAATATTAGAGGTCACACTGGAACACCCTGTCGGGATTACTTTGATCAAATTTCCAAATATTTGCAAACACCCGATTATCCAAATAATTATGAGGACAATGTAATGTGTAGTTGGCGTTTCCATGTACCTCACGGATTCGTGGTATATTTTACATTACTAAAAGTCAAATTCAAATACCGTAAAATTTGATTTAAACGGATCGACCGTGTGTTGTTTCAGTAGTAAGATTTTGGAGGGATCACGACAAGATAAATGGACCTGGTCGTTGTATTGTGGGGAATCCGTTTAATTTTTCAGTTAATTTTTTTTTCAAAATTTTACATATTTCCGTGCGAAATAGACGGACGGTCCGTCTATTTTGCCAGGGGCCGTCCAAATCAGTTCTTACGGTATAACTGTATTATACGAATTATGGAAGGAAATGAAAATATAGAACTGTGTGTTTGTTCAGATCGGTGTAGAATTCAATTCAACTATTAGCTTGGAACGTTGTGGTGGGAGCGGATGCGATTCCCTTGCGTTCCATGACGGCTCGAATACATATGGGATAAATATCGCAAATTTCAAGTCAACGTCATCCCCACTTTACCTTTACGCAAGCTCAAACAATCTATTTGTAAAATTCTTGACTGATCAGATGAATAATGAACAAGGATTTCGTTTGAGACTCTTTGCCGGTAAGACAAATACAAAGAACCATCTTTGTTTTTGGCTGCACTATTCACTCCTGTATATTTTCATAGGTCAATCAATGGAGCAGGCAGGTGTAATTTTCTAAAATTCTCCGCCATCACCATTTCTGAACAACAAAATATATTAATTTAGTATAAATTCATTTCAATCAGTTCCAAATCAAGAATTTGAGTCTATAAACACTTTGATTTCTTTAGTGAGAAACACCACAACTAACTACTTTACCTAACGAACTACTCTAACTTTTGCTTTCCGTGCTGCTAGACTTCTTCCTTCTATTCTAAAGTTTGAACATTAAATTCTTTCAGTTTGGATATGGATCGTCTTTATTTTATTTTTTCATAGTTGGACATTCTTAAATTTATTTCGTTTAGAGATTATTTGTGGCTTATCTCCCTCCTCTAAATGGCGGAAAAAACAAATAAAAAACTAACTTGACGTTCAAACTCGTATAGCACTTGGATTCTTTTCATCATTGTATAACGGTTTACCCCAAGAAGAACCATAAACTCATGCTCAGCATTGTACTCCTGAACTCACAAGGAAATGACTACGTCAGAATCAAAATCAAATGATGAGTCAAATGTGAAGGAGCCCATAGGAAGTCTGCCATCGCGTGGAAATCTGAGTGACAAATCAATTTCATTTCTTCCATTCTTGGACTCATAATATTCCTTAAAATCCGACTCATAACAATCCCACACCTGATCAAGGACATGGATATGAAAAGAAGGGCTGAGAAATGAATACAATGGAATCCCAATAATTTCCACCCAGAACAGCCGAATATCCGGGTCGAATTTAGTTTGTGAAGGCCAACCAAATGGGATGAGGTATTGATAGTGAAGAAGTATTGATACTATAATGGAGTGTGAACAAGGTGATTTCAGTTTTCTTTCCAGTTTTCAGAAAACTGAAATCACCTTCTTTACTCTTCTTGGTTATTATCACTCATGGAGATGAACAACATGAAAACGACTTCAACCGCTATTAATTATCTTTAAATCCAGGAAGTTTTTATGAAACTTTAACAAAAATTAATTACTTTCTCATTTTAGCTGCGATATAATTAACTGAATTGAGAGTGGCATGAAAAGGAAAGCGACTTCCAATCGAGAAGTGAGACTGAAAGTAGTGAGAGAAAGTTGGAGAAAGTATGGGCTCCATTCCACGTCTATTATAATATATATATACAGCGCAATGAAAACTTCATATCCGTGGTCCAATTCAAAGCTAATGAAGAAACAGGGGTTCATATGCATTTGCACAATCTACATTGGTACGTCACACTTTGCCAGGGTTTTGTATTTCCCGGGGTTTTGTTTAATAAAACATTGGGTTTTTTGGGTTTTCAGTTTTTTCCAAGCTAAAACGGGATTTTACGTATATTTGGTGAGTTTCTCCCAGTAGTACTATCTTCTCCCTACAACATGTTTGAGTAGTCCTATACCAGTTTAAATGTAAGTCAAATGCATCAAATTCTGAAACCGGAATTTCTAACACGGCCAAATCATTTCTTACATTCACCCCCACCACTAATTTTCCTGTTATGATTTTGATAAATTTTTGTGTAACGTCACTGAGCGTTTTTCCATTTACAAAAGTATATTTTAAAGTAAATATTTAATTTTAATAAGTATATTAAGCTAACTTTGTGACTGGATTATCCTCTATGAAACTTCCAGGGACATCATAGACTTTCATAATGTCAAATAACGGTTTATCCCAGAAGTCACTAATAGTAACTGTCATGTGAGCCTTATTTAGGCAGCCTTTACCGATTAATTTCTGAACAGAAACTATTTCCGAACGGAGGGATACAATGACAGCCTCTCGCCAATTGTCCACCATGGTTTAGGTATTTGACTTGAACTCATTGTGCATACTGGCTCTGACGCCGACTGTGAAGATGAAGAGTGTGGAATTGTCGCCTTGACGTCCTCTAGTGCGCTGTAGACGTATTACAGAAATGTTTCGCTTCGTGCTCTTGAAGTAGTCCAACGATTCGCTTCGGAGTAATGCATCTGGACATGTTTCCTTGCAGCAGAACTTCCACAAGAGAAATATCATGTATAATATGACAAATGTGTTAATGGGACATCATATTCAAATACCCTCTGGCTTTGATAGGGTTCATTACAAAACAGAACTTACGACATATTGAAATTCCTCATAATCATCATGGTCTCATGGGTAGTCCTCCCAATCGGGTGGGCCAGTTGGCACAGACGCGCTCTCCAAAAGGGGAGAGGGTACCGACACAGCTGAACCCTTCCTTGCCTGAGATTTCAACTTTCTTTGGGATTTCTGTACTCTGTGAAATTGTATCGATTAACATTTTCTGCAAAATTCAAATTCCAATTTCTGTGAAATTCTATCAATTTACATTTTCTGTAAAATTCGATTTCCAATTTCTGTGAAATTCTATTAATTTATATATTCTGTAAAATTTAATTTCCAATTTCTGTGAAATTCGATCAATTTATATTTCTTGTTAAATTCGATTTCCAATTTCTATGAAATTCTACCAATTTTCATTTTCTGTGTAATTCTAACTATTTCATTTTTCCTTAAATACCTGTAATTTAGTATCCGTGGCACGGACACCTTCCTGTCTGTCTGTAAATTTCGTTGACTTCGGAGTACGAGTTGTTCCTTCTAGCTCCTGACATCCACGATTGGGATGTACGCCTATTTCATTTTTAAATTGTTTCAAGTTTAATATAAAAAAAAATACTGAGTGTCTTTAGACTAAGCGGATACATATAATGTGCATGGCACATTGCCGTCACGCCCGGCATAACTCCAAATATTATCTGGGAATGTTACGGCCGACTGGACATGTACGCAAGCGGGCCTGAATATGTCCTCTCTCGACACACACATCCAGACATTCAAAACCGCGTCAGGCTATTTACATTTTTTTTGACTTGCGTTGTTGATTGCAATTCCTTTCCTGGGAACTTCCAGTACCCCCATTTACAGGGGTGGGCAGATCCATGAGTCCAGTTTATGAAAGCCTGTATCTCGCGTACTTTGAGTCAGGGAAATCTGAAACAAATCAAGCCCTATCCTTGGAAAAGTTGGGAGAAGTGATAATTTTTTAAGATATTTTGCATTCAGTTATGCGGGCCAAAATGGCCGCGGAAGGTAAAACACTAGGGAGAAATTTTCCCGAACGCCGTCCAAACTCGTCGCCCTTCTTGTCCGAGACCTTAGTTTCGAATGTCAGAATGCGACAAAGTCGGACTTTTATCCGGGGATTTAAAAGGGATTTCGGTGCTTAGAATAATTTACAGTTTTTTTCAAAATTGTAAATCGGCTGCGTGGGCCTCCATATTCTTTCAGGTATGGGAAGAAGCCTCATCACAATGAACGAAAACTTCATGGGTCTCATTAGGGTACAACGCAGCGACGGATTCCACCAAAACCGGTTTCAAAATTTCAGAAATGAATTACTCCGACGTTATTTTTACATTTTGGGGGACTCATATGATAGGGTTAACCCCCATGGGATCAATGCTCCGACCACCATAAATTTTCCGCAAAACTTTTCAGGTTTCTCAATGCGATATTCGGGGTCACGTTTAACAGGTTTGCGATAATAAATTCGACAGGCTCGTTTTGAATTCTGCAGGCAGAACCGAGCCTCTTCAAGGATGATCAGGAATCCCGCCATTTTCCCCGCCAAGTGACCCTCGTAGAGCTTCCTGCAGTTTGTTTTGGGATTTTTGAAGTGTATCGGCTTCAAGGCATGACCTTGGGTCTTTTTTTATAATTTTTTGACCCAGATTCTCGTTGAGGACTATCCGAACAGTTGTCCGTGACACTTTCAGACGCTTTGGAGTTTCATTTTTTGACCGAGGGTACTTCGTTTCGGGTAAAATGTCGATCAGTCGAATAAAGTGCTTTTTTCCTCGATTTACGGGGTCGCTGAAACTACGGTGAAGAAATACCCACAATTTTGCAGTTTCTGTGGTTTCCGATACAGTTGACACTATTTGAACCTCCACCCAAAAATAATTCAAATCCGTGACCTTTTAACCTTTTTACGTTCATCCGAAATGACAATCCTTCTGTGGAAAAAGTTCTCGCTGGTTTTCATTTCTGCGGCCATTTTGGCCGGCAGGTTTGTATTATTAATGTAAAAAAATTGCAAAAATTATCACTCGACCCAACTTTTCCAAGGATAGCGTCATATTTTTTAAAAATTCTCTCACTGAAACTACGCGAGATATAGGCTTTCATAAACTGGACTCATAGATCTGCCCACCTCTGTAGTCCACGGATTGATATTGTCAAAATATTCTGCGATCTGTTAATATTATTATTTCCTTTTAACAAATCTTTTCTATTCCAATTCCAAATTCCAATGCACAGTTAATTCCAAATCCAATTCGGTAGTTGCACTGGTTCTCGTATTTTGTAAATAAAAAAGAAAATGTTCATTTAAAGTCCGATTTGAACCTGCGATTCCTTACAGACTAATCATTTAACATTTTTTCCTTTGATGTTATTTTGAATAGACCACCACGTACCTTAGGTGACAGGGATTGGATACCCTTCAAATCCATTCTCAATCATTCGTTACATTCTCTGCGTTATCTCACTATTCAGTCCCAGAATATTTCTCTCTGAGTGAATGGGAAAACTTGCCCTTGAAGTACAGGTGCATTTTTTTGGGTTTAGTTTATAGGGAGACACTGACAGAAGGTCAGACAATGCACTTACACCGTTAGTCCACAATATGTTCTAAAGCAGGAGATTTGAGTAGTATTGGAATTTGTATGTCTACTGGTTCTGGTTATGTATATTATCTTTCAATGATGCGTCCGAAAGCGTTTCTGGTCAGAGAGATAAAACATATACAAACGCTCAGCCTTTATTCCGCTTCCGCACTCCGTACCTGAACTGACTTATAGTCGGGAGTGGCTTATTGTACAATGTCCTTATAGACCACTGCACTGTCTCGGCCGAACGTGCTTTTTTGTAAATACTAGATTGATTCACGGTTCATCGCGACATGTGTGTTTCTTTGATTTGGGGAGTCAATGGTTGGTTTCAACCATTGAGTAGTCTAATTTTCCTTTCATTTTCAGCAATTCAAAAAACTCTAAAAAAAATTCAGCGGGGAAGCAAATTTTGGGGCCCAAAAAACCCAAATAACCCACCCTAAAGACCCATGGCAAAAATCCCATGCCGAAACCCTGCACTTTGCAAAAGTATCAGGATAAAAATCCAAAGTAGACTTCAGTTGAGAATCTTTAAGGATTCTCATTCTAACTAATTCGGCCTCCGTTTTTGATATGTTCTAGTCTAGCACAATTGACACAAACAACAATTTGTGGATCGATCGATTTATTCCATTTCACCACTAAGAGGAGTTTTCATTAGTTTAGCCATTTGGAAGTGAATTAGTACATTTCAAATTGTAATCAACTTGAAGACATTTTGGTTCTATAATAATGACCGTAGCAAATTGTGCCACAAATGAATTAAATATGAAAAGGATATATGAATGGAATTTTAGAATTATCGTTACAACATTCCCATAAGTCCGAATACGATTTGAATTGCACTCCAAGCGCCAAACTTTTTGAACTCAACTCCATCAGGAATTCTACTCCCAGCGTTATGAAGAGTAGAGTTTGGGAGTAGAGTTCTTCTCCTAAAATTATAGAGAGTAGAGTTATACTCCCAGAGTTATAAAGAGTAGAGTTTGGGAATAGAGTTGACTCCCGTAGAGACTTATGAACAGTCTCTAGTGCTCGCAACGGATCGGATCGGACCGCATCTTGGGCAGATCCGGATCCGGATCCGATCCGTAATAAAAGCCGGATCTAAAATCGAGATCCGGATCCGATCCGAAAAATCCGGATCCAAAATAAAGTTTCGAATTTATTTCTATGTTTGAAATTTAATGTTCA
>JAQFYE010004606.1:0-13124 GCA_034694305.1 Protaphorura glebata
CCCTGACCTCCTGAAAACAATGACGTATTGACCTTGGAATTTGGTCAAGCCGTTTTGGAGGAGATAGCGGACACACATGCACGCACACACACACACACACACACACACACACACACACAAACAGAGCTTGGATTTTATATGTATAGATTTTGATTTTTCTTTTCCTCATTTGGACATTTCCTTGAATTATTAAATATTTCCATTCAAAATTTTGTGAAAATAATTATTTTTAATTTAAACAAAAAGCAATGCATTTTATATAAATTATATATAAGTTGCAGCCCATATTGATATCCAGCAGATGTATACAAAGACCAGCCCATGTGTAACAAGACTAGCCAATGTAGCGGCGGTCTAGTCAGTGTGTTCATTGACTGGTCATTGACTGGTCAACATTGGCTGTATATGTGAAGTTGCATTTGAGTCTACTTAGCCTAGCCTATTCACTTAATTTTACATGTTATTTGCTGTCGGTTATACGAAATGATAATACATGTGAAGAAAGTGACCATTGTCGGGTCCCCTGAGTCCGGTCAGTCCATTTCTGGCAGCAACAAGTCCGGATATAAATTATTTCTCTATAATGTCACTCAAATCTGAAAACATGATTATTTTGCATGCTTGCTATCCGCCGATCACAACTTCCCGTTTAATATACAGGGTGGCTAATATGTATTGTCTCCACCCCCACCCCACAGCAGGAACCACTATCATTCGAAAGGTCAACTCAAGTAGGATCTCAAACAACTTATTTCAGTTCATTTCGAAGCGCGTTCGTGAGCAGCGCGCGATGGAAAATAAAAAAAATCAGCTCTTCGACGTTTTCCAGTTGTTTTCTCAAGGTCTTCCACCTGAAATGCCTTGGAAATCTCAAAATTTCGTAAGATTATCATCACCACCGCATTCGCAAGTGCGTTTTAAAAAATTTCACCCATGGATCAACATTTTTTGAGAAAGACGATTTTGCCTCAAAATTTTAGTCTTCCTGAAAATACACGGAAATGAAATTTTGAGGTAAAATCGACCGAAATTTTCGACCCATGGCTCAAAATTTGTAGAAACAGCTTGCGAATGTGGTGAAGTTCGTTTTTCAAGATTTTAAAGTATTCACAGCTTTTCAGGTGGAAGACCTTGAAATCCCGCTGAAAATTCCGTGGACCGCTCTGCGCGAAAGCGCTTTCAGATGGAGCTGGAGTATTTTGTCTGATATCCCGGTTGAGCTGAGGTAGTATTCCACTTCATTGTACCTATTTTGTGGTTCCTGATTTAAGGGGGATACAATACATATTAGTCACCCTGTATGGTATGAACATGAGTGAATAAAAGACAGGCATTCAACACGTAATAAAACTTTTCCCAAGTTTACAATTATTTAATTACAATTACGAAAGGTAGCCATAAGTCCAATAGCGCTGAATATAAAATCACACCCGCATAGAAATCCAATGTTATTCACACTATTTAGATTTTCGAAGGAAACTTAGTAATTCTGAGAAGTAAATTCGGATACTCAATCGCCAGATCATCAAATTCCTTCAAATGCCATTCGATCTGGATTCCGACTATTTCAATTTCCGTCAGACCTGGAAGATTCTTTGCAATGGACATCAAATTGAGCTAGAATATGAAAAAAACAAAGAATAATTTTAAGAATTTTTGAAATAAATCTGGCTCAAAATTAAAATCAATCACTAATCACCTTAAGATCTGAGAATTTTCGGTCAACGCCACCATCTCTTCTAAACACTATTTTAACTTTTTTAACGTTTGCAAAAAAATTACAAAACAATATTTGATTTATTAAAAAATTAATTTCAAAATATGACTTACTTGTCATCTTATGCGGAGTGTGATTCGCTTCTGAAAATAAAATTCTTCTCTCATACCCCGCCCCTTCATCTTTGTGCTCACTTCCAATTTTCCCAGTCCACAACTCAAATGTCCTTTGAATCAAAGCCTCTGTCTCACGATCTCTATTTCCGGAGTACGTCATTGAAATTTGTGGAGGCATCCTGTTCTGTTCCAAAGTCTCCGCCAGAATGTCTCTGTTTGGCCCCTTAATTTCTATTTGTTCAATCTGTGACGCGAACTCTGAGCAAATCAGTTCCTTTAGAACAGTTTTACATTGAAACTGGTCCGGAATTTTTTGTTTCAAACAAATTGTTGTTGCTTTCGGAAATAAAATTTTCAGATTCTTGAAATAATATTGCATTGCAAAATTTGTATTGGAATTAGTGTACGGACGTTTAGCCGAGATACTCAGGACTAATGTTTTCACAGTAGGAAGTGGTGATCCACTGCCACTGCTCAGATAAAATATGAACGGAAAATCAACATATTTTAATGAAGGGAATGTCTCGGAATTTAAATGGAGGTAGTCCGTATTTGACCATGTGTCTGTCATACTGTGGATTTTCAATGATTCCAAATGAGGGAGACTTGGAAATTGGAAAGGTGGATGAACAAGTACGGTCAAGGATTTGAGTGTTTTCGCAAGACATTCCAAAATTTCATAAATTATTTGACAATCCCGGCCCACGTATTTGTTTATCTTGAGTATTTGAAGTCGAAAATATGATGAACATTGTAGAATGTTGTTTTTAAATTTTAGAGTGTCTGTGAAAATCGACAATACTAACTTTTGAAGGGTTGGGGGGAAAATCACGGCTGGTGATTCACTTACTAAATATAGTTGTTTCAATTTGGGACACTTAAAAATGAATTGGGATTGTACTTGATTTAGCTGAAGAGGATAACCAAGTGAACACTTTAAACTCGTGACATTTGGAAATTCTAAATCTTTCATTAAATCCAAGGTGAACAGTTCTGTGCTTGTAGAAGAAAACGTGATTTCTAATATCTTCAAAGCATGAGATATCTTGGACAGCAGAGAAAATCCATTCTTGACGTCATCTTCAACGGCAGAATGAATAAACAGAGCAAAACTATGAATAGAATCTGGTCCAGACAGTCGTTGGAGTGATGTCACAATCTCTACAATTCTTCGATGTGGCAGTCGTCGTAATCCACAATCATAGGAAAGATGAATTGGCAATACGAGCTCTGGATTTTTAGTTGAAGCAAATTCAATGTAATTTTTCCCGTCCCGTCTACTTCGATAAATATTCAAATGTGTTCTGAAACTTGATTTCCGAAATACAACCAAAGACTTCTGGTTCCATGACTTGTTTACGAGTCGACAACTGAGTAAATCACTTTGACCCAAATTGGACAAAATCATCGTCAAGATCTGAAGGAACCATTTAGATGGAATTAATGAAAAAAATTACAATTTAAAAAACATTCTAAAATTTGACTTCAAAGGTGAAATATTTATCACACATTATAAATTCTCTTACCTCTGTTGGCAAATCATGAACCATTTTGAAAAGTCCCCAAATGAGCAAGAAGTCAACAAAAATTTATCAGTTTTGAAAAGTTTCCACTTTTAATGTACTTAGAAACAATAGGAATTGAATCAACTAAATTTTCTTGGGTTACAAATTGAAGTGTAAATAGTTATAACACTGGAACAATATCTGAAAATCCAGTCTAGAATAAAATTCGGAATTACTTAACCAACGCAACAATGGATTTGGTTCATTGACTGAAAGCCGAAGTACCCCTCCACTGCTGTCGTTCGTGAAAATGTTTCAAGAAAATGTGAAAGGTGTGTCTTCAAATATTTCCAATATAACGCAGAACCCTTCTCCAATTTTTTATAAACATTTCTAATTTTATTATGTGAACCACAAAAGTTACCCTTCATTTCTTCTTCAAAAAAAATCCAACCAAGGAAAATTCAACCGATGGTCCAACCTAGTCCCGCCATAATATTTTCATACCGAATCTGATCACCAGACTTGAAAAAAGTTAAGATTCGTCTGCACAAATCAAGTAATTTCTTTTCGTCGGTCTCTAAAAAATTGGTCAAAAAAGTTTCTGAGGTCCCCCCTATGAAATTGAATAAATCGTGGGTTACACTGCATGCCAGAGTTTCCATTTTTAGAATGGAGTTAATTTTGAGGGATGTCCATCAAATGCAATATATTTTATTGGTCAGCTCAAGTAGGATCTCAAACAACTTATATCAGCTTTTCATTACAAAGCGCGTTCGCGAGCAGGGCGTGATGGAAAATAAAAAAAAATCAACTATTCGACGATTTCCAGCCGTTTTCTCATGGCCTTCCACCTTAAATGCTTTGAAAATTTCAAAATTTCGTCAAACAATCTTCTCCACCACATCCGCAAGTGCTTTCTTAAAATGTTGAGCTATGGATCAACATTTTCTGAGCAAGTCGATTTTGCCTCAAAGTTTCACTCTTCCTGAAAACATACGGAAACAAAATTTTGAAGTAAATTCGACTTTCTCAGAAATTTCTGACCCATGGCTTAAAATTTTTTAGAAAACACTTCCAAATATGTTGGAGAAGTTCGTTTTTCGAGATTTTGAAGTTTTCACAGTTTTACGGTTGGAAGACCATACGGAGAAAAACCCATTTTTAAAATGTCGTCGCGCTGTGCGCGCGAACGCGCCTTCAGATGGAGCTAAAATATTTTTTCTGAGAACCCACTTGAGCTGCTGTTTCCAACGAGGCAATCCTCTTCATTGTACGTATTGCGGTTCCTGCTGTAGGGGGAGACAATACATATTAGTCACCCTGTATGGTATGAACATGAATGAGTAAAAGTCCTAGGAACGACCACGTAATAAAACTTTTCTCAAGTTTACGATTATTTAATTAACTACAATTACGTAAGGTAGCCATAAGTCCAATAGCGCTGACTACAAAATCGAATGTTATTAACACTATTTAGGTTTTCGAAGCAAGTTTAGAAATTCTGAGAATTATGTTTGGATACTCAATCGCCAGTTCATTAAATTGTTTCAAGTACAATTCCCGACGGATACCAAATATTTCAATTTCCGTCAGACCAGGAAGATTCCTTGCAATTGCCATCAAATTCAGCTACAATATAATAAAAACAATCATTTAAATCATTTAAAAAATTCTGAAAAAAATTTGGCACGAATTTGAAATCAATTACTATAATCACCTTATAATCCGAGAATTTTTCGTCAATGGCTTCACCATCTCTCTTAAACACTATTCTAACGTTTTTGATATCTACAAAGAAGTTACAAAACAATATTTGATTCATTGACAAAATGACTAAACTTTATTAAAAAATTAATTCCAAAACAAGTGTGACTTACTTGTCATCTTATGGTGAGTATGATTCCCTTCGGAAAACAAAATTCTTCTTGCATGACCGGTCCCCTCATCTTTGTGTTCAACGCCTTCAATTCCAATTTTTCCAGTCAACATCTCAAATGCACGTTGAATTATAGCCTCTGTCTCATGATCTCTATATCCAGAATATACCATCGAAATGTGTGGTGGTACCATGTTTTGCTCTAGAACTTCACCCAAAATATCTCTGTTTGCCCCATTAATTTGGATTTCCTCGATCTGTGGCGCCAACTCTGAGGAAATCAGTTCCCTTAGAACAGTTTTGAATTGAAACCGATCCGGAATTTTTTGTTTCAAACAAATTGTTGTTGCATTCGGGAATAAGATTTTCACATTTTTGAAATATTCTTGCTTTGAAAAATTTGGCTTTAAATTAGGGTTCACGGAAGGGTCCCGACAAATAACTGAGAGAGTTAAAGTTTTCACAGAGGAAATAGGTGACCCACTGCCAATGTAAAATATGAGCGGGAGATCAACATATTTTAATGAAGGAAAGTTCTCCGAATTTAAATGGATCCAGTCTTGATCAAGCCCAATCATTGTACACATTTCTTCCGTGCCGTGGAGTCTCAAGGATTCCAAATAAGGGAGTCGAGGGAATTTGATCATTGGAACAACTCCTATGGTCAAGGATTTAAGTGTTTTCTCAAGAGATTCCAAAATTGAAACCATTATTTGACGGTCCTCGCTCTTGTATTTGTATATCTTGAGTGTGTGAAGGTGGGAGCATTCAAGAATGTTGATACGAAATTTTAGTATGTCTGTCAAGGACATCAGAACTAATTTTTGAAGGGTCGGGGATAAGGGAAAATTTGGTGATTCACTTTCTAAACATAATTCCGTCAAGTTGGGACACTTAAGAATGAACTGCCTTTGTACTTCCATAAACCGATGTTGAGTTCCAATTAAATATTTTAAACTCGTCACATTTGGAAATTTTAAATCTTTCATTAAATCCAGAATTAACAAGTCTGTGCTTTCTGTAAAATACATTTTGATTTCTAATGTCTTCAAGGCATGAGATATCTTGGACAGGAGAATCATGATAGTCTTGTCGTCTTCCTCAACGGCGCAACGAATGGAAAGAGTAAAACTCTGAATAGAATCAGGTCCAGACAGTCTTTGAAGGAGTGACATCAAAATCTCTAGAGTATTTGAATGCGGCAGTTGAAAATTATCCAAATAAAGATGAATTGGGAGTACAAGTTGTGGATTTTTAGTTGAAGCAAATTCAATGTATTTGTTCGCATTTCCTCCGGTTTGACCAATATTCAAATGTGTTCTGAACTTTGATTTACGAAATACACGCAAGGACTCCCGGTTCCACGTCTGGTTTATGAGTCGACAATTGAGTAAATCAGTTTGACCGAAATCAGACAAAATCATTGTCACGATCTGAAGCATACAAAATAAATCAACTTAGGGGACATAATTATTTTTAAAACATTTAAAAATCAGACGCATCCATCACCTTCAAAATTTGTGGAATGCTTCTATTTACTACGAATTATAATTTTTCTTACCTCTAGGCAAGTCAGACGCCATTCCTAAAAGTCCTCAAAAATTTAGTTTTAAACAGCTACAACTTGTAATGCACTTCCCGAGTAACAATATAAGATTTGAATCAATTAAATTTTGTTGGTTTACAAATTGTGGTATAAAAAGTGAGGAGATCCAGACAATGAAAATATAGAGTGGAGTAAAATACAAAATTACGTGACAAATACTAGCTCAAGTTCAATGGCTTCGGTTAATTGACTGAAAGCCATGGTTCCCCTGTACTCCTGTTGTTCGTGCTTCCAAGAAAATGTGAAAGGTGTATCCTAAAATAATTCCAATATAACGTAGAACCTTTCTATTTTTTAAAAAAACATTTTTTATTTGATTGTATGAACCACAAAAATTTACCCTTCGTTTCTTCTTTAAATAAAAATCTTTCAACACAAGGGATCTCCTTCAACTGATGGTCCAACCTAGTCCCGCCATACAAGTTCTCGTACCAATTTTGATTTCCGGACATGAAAATAGTTAAAATTCGTCTGCACAAATGAAGAATGAAAATTATTTTTGCCTATCTCTGAAAAATTTTTCGGGTCCACCCTTTGAAATTGGATAAATCATGGGTTTCGTGTTTAATCAAAATATTTCGGCAATTCCTATTATTTCATAACTTTAAATAGTCTTTCAATAAGTGAATTATCTGGAGATTTTTCATTGAAAAAATATGAAATTCCTCAGTGCCTTATGAAAGAAGAAAATCTAAAATATTAAAAGAAAAATTAAGTATTTTTTTTCGCCTATCTTCGCAAATTTGGTTTATAAAGTTTCGGTAAAATTTGAAAAATCATGTGTTAAAATGCGTGCCATATTTTGCATTATCCATTACATGTCAATCGTACGAGGTGCCCATCAAATGCATACAGAAGATGATGTACAAAATTCAAAATATTTTTTACCGTTCAGATTTACGATAGGATATACCGAAACAAAGGAAATTCAAAATCTTGACGGAAAAAATTATTATGAATTCTTTCAAAATTCTCTGTAATGCACATAAGGGAAACCTCAGTCTGAACATACCTAGGGCTGAAATGAATCATGAAAATGAAAATTTTGACATGCATTTTAAACCGTAGTTGTTAATACAAACACACTGGACGTAGTATTTTCGTATATGTCTATGTATAGTTTTTGTCAAGATTCCTAATTCAATTCAATTTCAAGTTCCAATTTCAAGATTCCCAATTAGATGCGTCGATTTTCGAGTCCATGAAGCAATTTCTTTTCTAAAATTTAATATCACTCAAATCTGAAGACATGATTATTTTGCATTCTTGCTATCCGACGATCTGTGGAATGTACGGAGTACGGCGTGACTAATATGTATTGTCTCCAACTACAGCAGGAACCACAATGGGTAGAACCAAGCGGAATTCCTTAGAAAAATCAGCTCAAATAGGGTCTCTGAGAACTTATTTCAGCTTCATTTCAAAGCGCGTTCGCGTACAGCGCACGATGGAAAATAAAAAATCAGCTAATTTCTCAAGGTCTTCCACCTGAGATGCCGCTAAAATGTCAAAATTTTGAAAAACAAACTTTACCACCACATTTGCAAGGTACCTTCTGAAAATTGTAAGATATGGATAGACATTTTCTGAAGAAGTCAATTTTACTCAAAATTTATTATTCCTGAAAACATACGAAAAGGGAATTTTGAGGCAAAATCGATTTTCTTAGATATTTTCGACCCCTCGTTCAAAATTTTGAGAAAACATTTGTGAATGTGGTAGTTAAGTTCATTTTTCGTGATATTCAAGCTTTTCAGCAGTGGCGAGTCTAGGAACAGACACGATTAGGCCCGTGCCTACGTGTAATTTTGTGCATGTGCCTACATAACGAAAATTAGTCGCCAGTGTATTAAATATTTGGTGTTGAAAGTACGTTTAACATGCTACATTATGTTACAAAAGGCCGGAACAATTTCTTGGCCTCCGGCGGCCGCTCCGCGGAGACCGGGCGGGCGTCTGGTGTTAGATGTGCCTACGTGCCGAAAAATCCTCGACTCGCCACTGCTTTTCAGGTGGAAGGCCGTGAAGAATGGTCGAAAAACGGCGTAAAACTCATTTTTTAAATTCCGTCGCGTGCTGCACGCGAACGCACTTTCAGATGGAGCTGGGATATTTTGTATGAGATATCTGTTGAGCTGTGAGGTATTCTACTTCATGGTACCAATTTTGTGGTTCCTGCTGTTGGGGGGTGGCAGTGACAATTACATATTTGTCACCCTATATGATATAAACTTGAATAAATAAAAGACAGGCGGCATTCAATACGCAATAAAACTTTTATCAAGTTTAAAATTATTTAACTAATTACAATTCGGTAAGGTTCAACAGCGCTGAATATAAAAGCACACCCACTTACAAATCCAATGCTATTCACACTATTTAGTTTTACGAACGAAGTTTAGTAATTTTGAGAAGTAAGTTTGGATACTCAATCGCCAGTTCATTAAATTGTTTCAAGTACAATTTACGACGGATACCAAATATTTCAATTTCCGTCAGACCAGGAATATTCTTCGCAATCGCCATCAAATTGAGCTACAATATAAAGAAAACAAGGAATAATTTAAAGAATTTATGAAAAACATCTGGCACTAAATTAATATCAATCACTTTTCACCTTAAGACCCGAGATTTTTCCGTCAACGCCTTCAAGATGTCCTCCGAACACGATTTTAACTTTTTTGACATCTGCAAAGAAGTTACAAAACAATATTCGATTTATTAGCAAAATAACTAAAGTTTATTGTTAAATTAATTCCAAAATGTAACTTACTTGTCATTTTATGTTGAGTATGAATCCCTTCCGAAAATACGATTCTTCTTCTATGGCCCGTTCCTTCACCTTTGCACTCAATGCCTTCAATTCCAATTTTCCCAGTCCACATCTCAAATGCACGTTGAATTATAGCCTCTGTCTCATGATCTCTATGTCCGGAATATACCATCGAAATTTGTGGGGGCATCATGTTTTGCTCTAGAACTTCACCTAAAATATCTCTGTTTGCCCCCTTAATTTGGATTTGTTCTATCTGTGGCGCCAACTCAGAAGAAATCAGTTCATTGAGCACAGCTTTGCATTGAAACCGATTCGGAATTTTTTGTTTCAAGGAAATTGTTGTTGCATTTGGGAATAAGATTTTTAAATTTTTGAAATATTCTTGGCTTGGAAAGTTTGCCTTGGAATTAGGGTTCACGAGAGGGTTCTTACGAAGAGCTGAGAGACTCAGGGTTAAAGTTTTCACTGAAGGAAGGGATGATCCACTGCCAATGTAAAATATGAACGGAAGATCAACATATTTTAATGAAGGAAGATTCTCCGAATTGGAGTGCATCGAGTGTGGATTAAGTCGAATCTTTGTACACATTTTTGTCACACAATGGAGTCTCAAGGATTAAAAATAAGGGAGTCGAGGAACTTTGAGCATTGGATTATCAGCATATATGGTCAATGATTTAAGTGATTTCCCATGGGATTCCAAAATTGAGGCAATTATTTGACGATCCTCTTTGTCGTATTTGTATATCTTGAGTGTGTGAAGGCGGGAACATTCAAGAATGTTGTTTCGAAATTTGAGTTTGTCCGTCAAGGACATCAAAACTAATTTTTGAAGTGTCGGGGGAAAACGGACATCGGATGATTCACTTTCTAAATATAATTCTGTCAACTTGGGACACTTAAGAATGAATTGGCTTTGTATTAGCATTAGCCGATTTTGAGTTCCAATCAAATATTTTAAACTTGTCACATTTGGGAATTTTAAATCTTTCATTAAATCCAGGAGGAGTCCTTCTGTGCTTCCTACAATAAATATTTTGATTTCTAATGTCTTCAAAGCATGAGATATCTTGGACAGCAGAGTCATGACAGTCCTGTCGTCATCCTCAACGTTGCAATGAATCTGCAGAGTAAAACTCTGAATAGAATCAGGTCCAGATATGGTCTGGAGTGACGTCACAATCTCTAGGGTTTTTGGCTGTGGCACTAGGAAACTTTCCAATGAAAGATGAATTGGGAGTACAAGTTGTGGATTTTGAGTTGAAACAAATTCAATGTATTTCTCCGCGTTTCCTCCGGTCTGAGAAATATTCAAATGTGTTCTGAACCTTGATTGCCGAAATACAAGCAAAGACTCGCGGTTCCATGACTGATTTACGAGTCGACAACTGAGTAGATCAGTTTGGCCCAAATTGAACAAAATCACAGTCACGACCTGAAGCAGAAATAAATAAATGGAATTAACGGTTAAAAACATATTACAGAAAACATTTGAAAATCCGACAGATCCGTCATCTAAAGCTGGCCTTCAATATTTGTGGAATGCTTCCATTTACCACGCATTATAATTTTTCTTACCTCAGTAGGCAAATCCAAAGCCATTTCAAAAAGTCCCTAATTTTTTTAGTTTTGAACAGTTTCCACTGGTAATGTACTTTCCGGGTAACAATAAGAATTGAATCGATTAAATTTTGTTGCTTTACAAATTGAGGTATAAAAAGTGAGGAGAACCAGACAATGAATATATAGACTGAAGTGAAATTAGAAATTACTTGACGAATGCTGGCTCAAGTTCAATGGATTCGGTTCATTGACTGAAAGCCCAGGTTTCCCTGCACTATTGTTCGTGTTTCCAAGAAAATGTGAGAGGTGAATCTTAAAATAAACAATGCAAAACCCTTCACCGATTTTTTTGGACCAGTTCTAATTTTATAATATGAACCACAAAATTTACCCTTCATTTCTTCGTTAAATAAAAATATTTAAAACCAAGGGAACTACTTCAACTGATGATTCAACCTAGTCCAGCCATACGATTTCTCATACCAATTCTGACTCCCTGACACGAAAAAAATTAAAATTCGTCTGCACAAATGAAGTAATTTCTTTTCGTTTATCTCTTGAAAGTGAAAGAATTGCCTTGAAAGTTCTGAGGTTCGCCCTGCGAAATTGGATAAATCGTGGACTAAAGTGTATTGCAGAATTTCTATTTTTTCACTTTGTTAGTTTAGAGAAATGCCCATCAAATGCAATATATTTTGTTTGAAATTCTTTTCCCCATTTGGACCTTTCCGTATATTCATAAATATTTTCTGTCAAAATTTTGAGAAAATAATTCTTTGTAATTTAAACAGCAAATGTAATTTATTTGACATATGAACGCCTCTCAAGATTGACACCAAATGAAATATGAAAAATTTGACATGCACCTTATAGTGTTGTATCAGTTCTAGTTCTCATTAAGTTCCAGTTCCAGTTCTAGTTCTAGAACTAGAACTGAATGAAGCGAAAAGAAAGTAAACCGGAACTAGAACTGGAACTAATTGGAACTGATACAACACTAGCACCTTAACCGATGATGTTTCGACTATCACAGGGGGTACTTTCTAATGTACTTTGTAAACCAAATTTTCAAAGATAATGACCTAGTGACAAAGGCAAGGATAAATGAAACCAGGTCAGTGCCCATTCGGTTCCAACTTCCAACATTGTTTACACACCTACCCGCATGCACCATCCTAGTCCTGCATCCTGGTTTTCGGGAAAGTAATATGGGTTGGAAAAAAAATTGGTCAAAGCCATGGTCAGGGTCATGGGTTCCATAGTTCAATCAAATTGTGTTGCAATTTCTATTTCATAATTTCATTTTATTTTAAAAAGTGAAATATTTGATTTTCTTTTCAATGAATTAAGAATACGAAGTCTAATAAACAGTCGCGACTGGGTGACAGCCCGTGGAATTAGATGGATGCTCAGAGGTTGTAGCAAGTAGTTGAGATTTTGTTGAAAGTGGTAGAGTGGGAGAATTTCAGTTGGTGTATAGACTGTTAAGGTAGGGATGGTTAACGTTTAGGGAGTGGTAAAGTGGGATTGGTTGAGAGGTTGTAGAGAGTCGTAGAGTGGCTGTGGAGAGTGGCAGAGAGGCTGTGGAGAGTGGTAGGAAGGCTGTGAAGAGTGGTAGAGAGGCTGTGGAGAATGGTAGATGGGTTGTAGAGAAGGGTAGAGAGGTTGTAGAGAGTGGTAAAGAGGATGTGGAGAATAGTAGATGCGTTGTATATAATGGTAAGGAGGGTACAGAGAGTGGTAGAGGGGCTGTCGAGAGTGCTAGGTGGGTTGTAGAGAAGGGTCGACAGTGGTAATGAGGATGTGGAGAGTGGTAGATGGGTTGTAGGGAGTGGTAGATAGGTTGTAGGGAGTGGTAGAGAGGATGCAGAGAGTGGTAGAGAGGTTACTGAGGCTGGTAGTGAGGTCGCGGAGATTGGAAGAGAGAAGTCATATCTCTCCAACGTTAGGAGGGCATATCTC
>JAQFYE010004607.1:0-13123 GCA_034694305.1 Protaphorura glebata
AATTCAGAATCTCAAGTTAACATAGATATAATTTTTATTGCTGAACTCCTCATAAATTCGACAAAAACCACTGCGCCTAAATTTAATTAGTTTGGCCTGAAATCGTATCTCCAGGTCTAAGCTCCTTTCCTTCGTATTTTATACCGACAATTCCTGGTTCGGGAGTTCGGGACACACGGGAAGCCAAGTAGTTATTGTCCACCCTGTACATATTTTGATTGCAAACCTTCCGAACAAGACTGGTGGATGTGACGAATTCTTTTCCAATTATTTTGACTTTGAAAGGAATCATCAGAGGGTACGAGCAAAAGTTAAACCAGTGTACAAAACAAGAACCGAAATTCTCGATTTCGGTAAAAACTTTTGAATTGCTAATTGCTTCTGAGGTGGTGTACGATTTTTCATCCGAAGTCGTAAAAATCCTATCTTTTGACTCCATTAATTCCGTTTCCTTCTTCATTGATTTTAATTCAGAATTTTCCAAACTTTTTGTTTTCAGCTGTTGTGGACTGTATAATGAGGCTATTCTAAATGTGAGGAATTTCGATGAAGACCAAACGATCGAATCACCAAAATTTTAATTGAAATGATGCTTTATGCTCCTTCAAAGAGGTACAGTTAGCTTCCAAGATTTCTGAGTGGATCAATTAATTCAATTTGTCTACGTCAGCGGGACCTTTCATTCTAAAAGGATTACCGACGAATTACTGCAATCCGTCAGAGACACATGTATGTATAAGCAGAATTGAATAAACTGAACCATTTCGATGGAAGCCATCCAATCCATCATTACAACAATTATTTGATCCTCTAATGGTATTTGAAAGCAAATATTTAATACGATTAATATTTGATATGTAATGAGCGTATATTCGTATTCATACCACTTCATTTTAACGGAATTTCTGTTACGATGCTGGAAGTAAATAGATATAGTCAATACTGACAGCACAAAAGTGTTGAAGTCAGGTCGAGTACTTTTTATTAAATCCAATTTATATGCCTACACATACATCTAGTTCAATAACTTAGACAAATTTCCCCACTTTACACATAGAACATTGTCCGAACACAATGTGTTTGTTTATCTGAGGAGTAATGATTCTACATTCGATTAGTATTCCTACCTGACTAAATTCGTAACATGGCTGTACCAGGTGTTGAATAAACGCATGTTAAAAATTACGGTGTAACATGTTAGTTCAAGCTCGTGATATCCTTTAAATGCACAGTAGCGCCTTAAGCTGATATGCGCTTAACTTTCAGATTTCAGGTCAAAAGATTTGTTCTCGATCAGCATCAGCATGAACGGATTTTTTTAATTTACTGGAACTTATGTTAATAGATTTAGGTCATACTCACGGGCCCCGAAAACTGATCGTAAGATTATTAGGCCGTGGCATTTAGACCTGGTATGGCTATGCTAAGCACTAATTAGCACGTGAACGTACGTTTCCTATTATCTGAATAGATATCACAATTATTTTAAGTACCAATCCAACTGGAACAGGTGAAGAATTCCTCTTGTAGCATTTGGCGACCTGCTGCGCTACATAGATAACTGAAAAGTCAAATTATTTTTACTGTCGTGTTTTGAGTGTTAAATAAACAGTAGTGACTGGGTGAGCAGCACGTGGTTAAGACGGTGTAGGGAGTGGTAAAGTAGGAATGGTTGAAATGTAGTGGTACTGCGATGTACTTAAGAAGGTGTAGGGAATGGTTGAGAGAGCTTTAGACTAACGATTTGAAAGCCCAATGTTAAGAAATGGGAAGACAAAAAATCTGACCGCCTATGTTTGTTATGTTTAGATAGGTTTATCAGGGAAGCAGCGATGACCGCCTGATAGAGAGATTGCCGCATCGCTAAACTTACGTAAAAGAAGCAGCAATGATCTGTGCTCAGGAGTGTCCTGCAAGGTCAAGACTAGCTCCAGTTCATGCAACCTAGAGACCAGTAACGCTTATAGTTTGACTTGTATTGACTAGAATGAAACCCATTTAAAATAAATGCTGCGCATGAGAGTGGATAATTTGTAGTTTTGTGGCAGCAGAGAGGAGTGCGTGACAGACAGACAGACAGACGGACGCCGGGAGGATTTTATAAGCCCTAACAGGACTCCCCCTCTCCCCAGATAAATCAATCAAGCTTCAACGATAATTTGTCCTCTAGGACATGGGACAACTATTAAATGTTAGAACTCTCCTTGAATCAAGATCAGTCAAGTGCCTTAATTGTGTATTATTTCTCACTTCATCCAGTGTTATTTTTCACAAGGGAATAAAATACCATTTCGTTGCAACAATGCATTTTAATAAGGGTATATTGATTATTGTAATATTAGCCAACGTTTTCAACTCCGAAGAACAATGTATCCCACTCCGAGAAGCCACATTCAAAGAAAATGACTACTACATAAATTGGACGGCAGACTTCGATACGGAAATAATACAATTTCATGTTACCGCAAGGACAACCGGCTACGTTGGACTCGGCCTCTCCCAATATACTGGAATGTTTAACTCTGATATTGTCATTGGCGGTGTATTTCCAAATGGAACAACTTATTTTGGCGTAAGAATTTAATCTGTAATGGAAAGACCCGAGTCTGTTGACCATTACTGGAATTATTACAGGATTACTACGCAGTGGGGAATTCAGGCCCACCTGGTTTAGACGCAAGTCAAGACTGGTTTCTAGACTCTGCTTCAGAAAACGGAACACATACAGAATTGGTGTTCCATCGAGCATTTGACACCGGGGATGCTCAAGATCACGTGATATCGGTAACGGACACCGCATACACCTAATGAGAAAACGTACGTCGTTGGAGTCTCCTGGATTTTTTGATTTGTTGTAGCTCTTGACCTCCTGAACAACTTTTGTGGAGGTCCTACTCTCAAAGTTAAACCGTCGCTGGAAATGCACAGGTGGGCATATACGATGCCATGCAAATGCTCACCTGTGTATATCTAGATTCCAAACGGTTACACTTTTGGTGGTATGACCTTCACAAAAGTTGTTCAGGACGCAATGACGAAAACATATCAATAATCCAGGGAATTCTAACGTCGTACATTTTCTCATAAGGTGTATGCGGTTTCCTACTGAAATAAAACAGAGATTTTTCTAGTGAGTTGATATATACTTTAAAATCAATATTAGGATGCCCTCACAACGTTCATTTGGGCGGTTGGTCCTTCAGATGCTCTCCTCTCACACGGATCCCAAAATCGGAATATGTACTTGGCATCCATTTTGAATTTTCCTAACTGCTTCCCTCCCCCAGAACCGGAGACGTGTCCACAAGTTGTTAGAAGAGAGACACTAAACCCAAATTACACTTTATACTGGTATCAAAATGATTGTAAAAGAACGCTACATTTCCATGCAGTCGTTGAGGGTACTGGATTCGTTGGATTTGGATTTTCTTACGCCGGTAGCATGTTTATTGGCGATGTTGTGATTGGTGGTGTACAAGCAGATGGAACCGTTTACTTTGGAGACTACTATACTAGAGGAACTCTTCAACCTCCTGCATTGGATGACAGTCAAGATTGGTTTTTAACTGACGCCATGCAAAATGAGACACATACTGAGCTTAAGTTTTGGAGAGCTTATGATACTGGTGATGATGCACATGACTCTCCAGTTACCGTAAGTGAACGGACAACGAATCTCAAATTCGTTGTCATTACTTGGAGTTTACGATTATGATTTTTACTTAGATGGCCCCTGTTTACGTTATTTGGTCCTTCGGACTCTCAGACAACATTGGCTACCATTTTAACAATCGTGGTGCAAGGCTCATGCGAATCGTGGATCCGGAGATATGTTCACTTTAAAGTGTCTCATGTCGTCATTTCTCTAATTTGATGTCTTCTACTAAATCAATCCAGAGAAATAAATCCGTTCAGAACATGAACTCGTTAAGCGGAAATGCAGACTTTCTTATCTACTGTATAGTAATACTGAGGACATAATGGGTTGAATAATATCTTGAATGAACACATTGCTTCTCCTCAGAGAGTGGAAAACGTTGAGAGTTGAGATTTTTGTCAATGAGAGGAGATGCCAATGCCGGTCCCAGGCTTTGAGATTTGTTTTTTCAGATAAACTCCGCATCCAGCGATGCAATAAGGTTGTCACGGAATTCATGGTACAAGAAGTTACACGTGCGTATAGATGGGTCGGGTACCCGAGTGTTGCAAAGCGGCACCAATACCAAACTGGTAAGTGGTAGTTTAGTTTAGCACAACTAGATGGAGCTCCCGAGTTTTTTGGAATCACGGGTCGCGCGACGAAATTTCCAAATCTTTTCATTATTTGCCTGGCTTAGCCGGCCTCGATTGCTAGTATGTAGAATGAATGTCCTGATCAAGGCGAAATAGACTGAATGCCTGTGTCGTAGGTTTTTTAATGGGTTATTTCCTTCTGCCGTCGGTTTCATATAAATCCATAGTAAAGTCAAGTGACCGTTCTCATCAAATGTTCATGGTATCGAGAGGATCGAGAAGCGACAAATAATCAGGGCATATGGCATTCCGAAAGTTTTAGCAAGTATTTGATATCTATGATTCATGGATTCCAGTTTTTTCACTAAAATTATAAGTCGAAAATACAAATTACACAAGACAGTAGAAACTGTTGAAGTGGGCTGAATGGGATAGAAAAACCATTATGGCAATTACACTTTTTCGTTAATAAGTATTTTTAATTCAACATTTTTTTAGACACACCACTTCGAATATTATTTTCTCAAGTTTTGTTAGTTTTATTTTCAGAGATGTTACTTAAGTCCGTAACTTTCGCGGAGGTCAGTTAGTCCAGAATTTCTCAAAAGACCATGGGCCAAAATTGAATTAATTCCTAAGTCACGGCGACTGTAACATTACTTTCACTTTAATCATTTTTTAAAACGTGGTCTAGAAAAACAGATACAAAACATCCATTTGTGCATGCGGAATTTAGTTCAGTTTGACTGTTAAAGTCGCAATTTATTCAAAACTAGCTTACTCATTCATTGCATGCACGGTGATAAAAGTGATAATGTCATTCTAATGAACACAACTACGATATTAAATTTACTATTTGTGACTAGTTTCAATCATGTGGTAATGTGGTCATATGGATAGTTCTACTTCCTGGACTATTCGGAGCAACGTCTAATTGTGACGGAGAGGAGAGTGAATAATCAGTAAGTTTAATCAGAAACCACAGCAGCGTCATAACGGTACTAACTTCTTTTTATTATCAGTCAATATTATTGTCTTTATTGTTTAGGACTCCGATGAGGTTTATCGGAGAAATTACGTCATTGTTTTCCACTGCACGCTCAAGAATTTTTTGCATTTTAGAAGATAAATCATCATTGAAATGAAATGAATTGCTGGCATATCAAGTGTCAGATGAAGAAATCCATAGACGCACGCCAGAGAAAGTAGAAGCGTCAAGCGAAGTCTATATATTAATTTGCAATTTACTCATTACAAATTGCTACGATGCAAGGACAACAGGGAGAAACAAGTTAATGCAATTTCTTCCGGTAATTAGTAAAAACTGGAGCCTCCACAAGATCATGGAAAAATAGCAAGAATTTATATTGACTTGCTTCTAGTTTTGATGGTTCACCAGGTCGGTCAATATGCACATTCGTAGTCGTGGACCCATATTGTGGTTTAAGTCCTGAATATAAAGTTGCACGCCGATTGCAAATTCTTACTCGTAAAAAGACATCAATTCAATTAGTGTTCCGCCGCAATCATTCAGCAGTTTCTGGAACTAGGCAGCCTATAACACATCGTTCTTACAAACCCTTTATGCGTAACTCTCGGCAGGCACACGGAACAAACTTTTGTGCCCTAGTCATGTTTTATATTTGAATTGTTTTCTGCCCCGAAATTAAATTGCTGGTTTGTAGACATTCTTACACGCAGGTGTACGGCTAGTATGCGTAAGCACGCAATTATTTCCCGCTGCTGACATTACTGATCTCTGAAGGAGGAATGGCCAACTTATACAAGATACTCTAAAAACCGGAGCCCGAAATATTAGCATCGTGGTCAGCGTCCTCTATAGACAAAGCAAAGGGAGTCACGAAATACATAAGATATGTATTTTGTTGAGAAGTTTATGAATTATAATGAGCCATTATATTCCACTTGAAAATCCGATGCGAGAGGCGATGGTGTTGAATTTTAGAGCCCGAAATTTTTCTGGCCAAAATATATTCAAAAGTAAGAAAAATTTTTAACTAGATTTAACTAGTTTCTTAGCTATCGTGGTAATTGTGGCCGGTCAATCACATCAAAGACTAAAATCAACTTTCTGCGTCTATAAGCCAACGATAGCTTGCGTAAAATTCAACCTTTGATGGTGAAAGTGAGTACGACACTTGAGACAAGTGTAGTTCCCATAGGCCAGCCTGCTTTCGACGTGTGGCCAAAACTTGACCCGTATTCGCTGAGCCTCGATTGTTTCGATTCTCAGCCAGCACCCAAAATCCACTTAATTGAAAGCAAGTAAAATTTGTCTGATTCGGAATACTCACTCAATACTTAAACTCTCATAAATAGTCAATAATAAAAGCCAATTTACTGCCCAAGGAGAAACCACTCAACTCGCACCTTAAAATGCTATATTGTACATTTACCAATTTGTGTGCATTATGCAAAAACATTGTCAAAAAGATTGTGGTTATCTGACGAATAATAATTTTACAATCAAACAATATTTCTACCTGATTAAATTCGAGACATGACTGTACAGGGTGTTTCGTAAATCCTTGTTCAACATTCCAAACTACCGTTAGTTTTTAGTTACAAACTTGTAAACTTTATGTGCATACTTTCACAGTATGCACATATTATTATCGGACACGTAACTGGGTAAGTCGAAGTACATTCAAATGTATACGAACCACAAATGCAATGGGACACTCAATATTAGATAATCATTGCGGTTTGCAATCAAACTTTGAGTTCCATGACGCGTCTGACCGTCCAAATTGTTCTAAAGTTTATTTCCGTGAACTAGTTTCGTCTGAAATTGTTGTTCCACTGATTTGTTCACACAAATAAAGTTTTGTTTACAGATTTGTTTGTTTATTTTTTTTTACGTTCAAAAATATGGAGAATATAGAAATAAAAATTGAAAAAGACGAGAGAAAGCAAGAGAGTTGGGACAGCAAACTTTCTTATATATTGTCACAAGTGGGCTATGCCGTCGGGCTTGGGAATATCTGGCGCTTTCCGTATCTAGTACAAGCAAATGGTGGAGGTAAAATATTTTTTTTTAAATAGTATTTCAAATTTTTGAACGATAATTTTGAATAAATTATAGTTGTATTTCTTGCAAGGGTTTTATCTTTTTTTGTAGTTGTATTTCTCATCCCCTACTTTATAATGTTGGGTCTACTTGGATTCCCCATCTTCTATTTGGAGCTCGTCTTGGGACAACGTTTTAGAAAAGGTGCGGTTGGTTCTTGGAATCAAATCTCACCGTATCTTGGTGGAATCGGAGTTTCTACGGGTGTCATTTGTCTTTTGAGTGGTCTCTACTATACCACGATAATTGCTTGGTGCTTATCATACCTATTTTCCGTAAGTTATTGAATAGTTGGGGATTGGAGTTCTTGAACATAAACTTGTTATTAGGTTTTCGGTGATACTCTGCCTTGGGCTGACTGTAAGGCGGCTGTTGGTGACCTCGATGAGGGGATGCTGGAATGCAATGTACGTTATCCATTTTTGAATCCCAATTACAGTATTCTCATTTTACTTTGAATTAAATTTATTTTCGTTTCATCACAGCGAAGTAGTGCGACTCAGTATTACTGGTATCGGCGGACATTGGACGCGTCTGAAGGAATTCACGATCCTGGGAATTGGAACTGGAGTCTAATGGGGTACCTCGTTGTGGCTTGGTTTTTGGTTTGGGCAATTCTTGTAAAAGGGATCAACGCTAGTGGAAAGGTTGGCAACTAACACATATGAAGAACACCGCCCAGTCCTTAAGGCAGAAAGAATACCGTTGGATTTGTAGCCCTTGACCTTCTGAACAACTTTTGTGAAGGATCCACTCCGAAATGTCTAACCGTTTGGCTGTTAGAACTACACGGGTCAAATGTACTTTGTGAGTCATAGGAATCCGTGACGGAACAATAACGTCACATGTACAATGCCAAATGGCCGGACTCTTCTGGGTATCACCGTCCGAAAAGTTGTTCAGGAGGTTACAACATTTCAAAAATCCAGCCAAATTCAACGGCATACTATTTGCCTTATGATTGTGTGGTGTTCTTTGAAGATAATCCTATGCAGATTTGGTAATTTTTATAAAATGTTTGACTTCAAGGTCGTGTACTTCACTGCTCTCTTTCCTTACGTAGTCTTGATAATTTATTTCGTACGCGTTCTTCTGCTGGAAGGAATGGGAAATGGATACAAATATTTGATGACTCCTGACGTAAACAAAAAATGGCTATCGAAACCGTAATGTTGGAACATGTAATGATCTAATTTGCGTTCCAGTGGACAATACTAACAGAACCGAGTGTCTGGATGATAGCAGCCACACAAATATTTTTCTCCCTGGGTGTTGGTGCCGGAGTTCTGACTTCATATGCATCTTATTTGCCACCACGGAACAATTGCTACCGAGACGCCATTCTGGTTGCAACGATCAATTCTACGACATCAATGTTTGCAGCTGTTGTCATTTTCGGGATTCTAGGCATGACCAAATACACAGCATTGTAAACATATTACAGGAATTAGGGTGCCGTTAAAGTTCGCTGAATTTGTGATATGTTGAAGCCCTGACCTCCTGAGCAACTTTGAGGAAGGTCACACCCCGAATGGTCCGACCGTTTGGCCGCTAGGAACATGTGGGACGTCGTGTTTGCGTCACTGTCACTTTACCTACGCATTTCTCCTGTGTCTTTCTGGCGGCCAAACGGTTAGACTTTTCAGCGTCTGACCTTCACAAAAGTTGCCCATGAGGTCACGGGCTACAAAATATCATATATTCAGCGTGTCCGAATTACCGTAATGTATTCACGCTTCGATAAACATTATTTCTCGATTTCGGAAATGTAACTTGTTCAAACTTTCATTTGTAAACAGGGTTCGTCGGAACTAAATCTTATAATGCTTGTCTTGAGGGCAGAAACATACAAGCAATGCAATACTTGGGTTTAGAATTGAATAGTATTGCGGATTTTCATATTTCGTCCGAAGGAATCATCACAAGTTACAGTTTTCAAGAAATTGGACTTCCCGTTATCGGCCCGGGGCTCCAAGTCCAGGAATGTGTTCTTTCTGAATTTATCAGAACGGTAATATTAAATGTGAATGATTTGTGTGTAATGTCCAAATTGTGTGTAATGTCCAAATGTACCTGCCAAGGTGCGGAATGTGGTTAGAGTGCGGGTGGAATGTACGGCCGAGTATACAATATGCAGATGTCTAAGATCTAATCTGGTATGTATCGGAGGACATACAAATTCTAAACCCAGACCTCTGTAAACCTCTCGGCCTGGGATTAGGTGTACTAGCATGGCAGAGCATACAAACGTCTAGTTTCCTGTTAGAGTCTACCCTACAACAAAAAATATAAAAAAATACTCCCATTCAATACATTGAGTTTTCCTATACAGTCAGATATCTTCTCTGATCCAAATGGTAATTGACCCGTCCAGATGAACGATAGTAACCCAAGAACGAAAGAAAAATACGAAGTACGTTTGTAAAAGCCTATAGGTTAAAAGCGGACGTTAAATGTGTATTTTAAATGTGAATAAAATATCAGAGTTTTCAGAACAAAAATTCAGATATTTTCAATTTCAATTAATTTTAAATTTTTCTAAATACAAATTCAAGTCCGCTTCCGGGACTGGACTCATCTTTATTGTCTTCGCTGAAGCCGTGAATCAATTTCCTGATGCCCCACAAGTTTTTGCATTTCTATTCTTTTTTATGCTGTTGAATGTTGGATTGGACAGTGCATTTGGAACTGTGGAAGGCGCTATTGCTTGCTGGATGGATATCCAGAAAACTGCGAAACGATGGATCGTTACGAGTAACTTAAGAACACTTTATGCAACATTTTTTTTTAAACAATAATATTTATTCAATGAAAAATTGAAATAAAGGCCAAATTAAGTTTATGCAACAAACTGGCCCGGAAATTTAATATTCTTTCCACCACTTCAACTAACTTGACCCTTCTTGTCCAATCGCGTTGAAATTTTTATGATGATGGCCAGTAACTTTTTGTGGCACTCCTTAATTATTTTTAGCTTTGGTATTTTAAATGCATTTATTATTTGTAGCCATTCTCTGTGTTATCCTGGTGTGTGCCTCGACGATATTTGCGTTCGGCTGGGGAATGTACTTGGTGCGATTCTGCGACGAGTTTACAGCAAATTGGCCACTTCTTCTCATTTCCTTGATTGAAACAATAGGAATATCTTACGTTTACGGATTAAGACGGTACGCTTCCAAATTATTTTTCAAAATATGTTGGATTCGGTATTTACTTTGGAATGTCTATTAGACTCGCCTATGACATCGAACTCATGACAGGGAAAAGACCAAGCATTTATTTGCTCCTTTGTTGGAAATTTCTCTCACCTCTCGCAATGATTGTGATAATCGTTTTCACCTTGATTGATTTCTTCGCTAATGGTCTCGCGTACGAAGTTTGGGACGGAAGTTTGGGGGCTAACGTGGACAAAACTTGGCCCAACATTTCTATTGTGATTGGATTTACTCTGACCATCATTTCAGTCATTTGGCTCCCATTGATGGCGATATTTCGGTAATTTGATAAACCACTCAATGGAACCTTTTCCGTGTTATTGATGTTTGATTATTGAAATAGATACTTCGGGAAACCTTGGCTCAAAGATGAAGTTCCAGCTGATTTTCCTGAACTACAATTACAACTAGAAAGGAACTGGAATGCGGAGAAAGCAGAAGACAGTTTCTCTGTCCTCGAAAGATTAATTTATGGAAGACATAAATCGCATTCCGATTTGGACAGTAAATTTCATCTCACGTAATCAGTACAAATAGTGTTAGTTGACAAATATGCCTATTATAACGCGAGAAAATAATAATAATTTGACAATAGTAACTATGTACATGCAAGTGTGTTTTATTTCCGTGTATTATACGACAAAATACAAACGGTAAGACAACGTATGGTATACGAACATTGAATTCAGCGTAGTAGTACGGGGTTCCCATCTCCTATCTGCTGGTCCGGCTCGGTCCGAGTTTTCCTTACTGAAAAGTTTTTATACCTTTCATAGGCAGGTGGTTTTTTCCCACATTCGCTTACATATAATCGGTCAAGTGCCTTAATGGTATAGGTGAAAGGTGAGTCGGGTACCACGAGGATGCCCAATGATGGTTAAAAGTTATTGGGTGTAGTCTGGCGATAGATGCATTTTCCACAGTTTCCTATTTATATTTCGACGGAAGACCGGACTGGACTTACTTTTTTAATTTCTAAATTGTACTAGCCAACGCACCGTCCGGAGATAAATTACATGTCCTTGTAATTGCATTCCACGGAGTTAGAATTAGTAGATGAAATCAGGGGAAATGTACGGCACCTGTTACTGTCAATGTCAATAAGCCTTTTATGGTACGCCAAAATAACCTGCATGCGGTCTTCAGTATTTACGAATTATATTGCTGGTCGATTTTGTACGGAATCTCATGGAAGCTATTCCAATTGAAAGTCTTGTACTTGTAGGAGGAGAATACGTAGCCTTTTGGTGAATACTTTATAGTGAAAAGCAGCCCGAAAAAACGTTCAATAAAGAAAAATATGGCATTTCTTTCGACAAGGACAACTCCGATACGTTCCTTATCCTTCGGTACCATCATTTTTCTCACATACTCAATCTCGTACACAATAACGTTGAGGTGAAGTATAAACGAGACAAAATCACTGATGACAGAAATTTTGTTTTAAAGTCGGTGAATCCGGTTTGCATTTTGAAGTTATTGAAACCGGAATTCAAAATTTGAGGTCACCCCTGATTAGAAATGAAAAACCGTTTAAACTTTTCTCTGTCACTGACGATGTCACGTGGGCGACAGTTGTGTACATTTGCGTCTCGTATTTCCGTAACGAACATCACAGCAGGCAATAATATTATTTCAAGCCAAACGTTGCGGGGGTCTTGCACATGAATGCACTTCCTCCCTGTAACTGTTTTGGAGAGGTGTTCCGATTTGAAGCGAATATTTCTGTGTTTAAATGATGGGTTGAACCGCTTCTAATGAATTCAGATTTACAAATACCAATTAGTATTACTATAGTCACGTCAATAATTCTTTACAGTCACCTTGAGAGCCGAAATATACATTTCAGTGAGGGATTGGATGGCTTCTATTGAAATGATTCTTGTTTATTCAAATTGCTCGTGCGTGTATGTCCGCCTATGATGGATTGGAGTAATTTGTAGGTAATCCAATTAAGTTGAATGGTCTGGCTGACGAAGACAGCTTAGGACTAAATTAATAAATTCACACATGAATTGTCGGACGCTAACTACACACCTCTTTTAAGGAGCACAAAACAACATTTCATTTAAAACAATTTGGTGACTCGCGTCGTTATTGAAAAACCTCACATATATTTAACATGGTCTAATTATATATAGGCCACGACATCCAAAAATAAAAAGTTTGGAAAATTTAAATTATAAACTACAGATATCAGAAAGGAAACCGAATAATGGAGACAAATGATAGGATTTTTACGACTTCGGATGAAAAATCGTACACCGCCACAGAAGCAATTAGCAATTCGAAAGTTCTTACCGAAATCGAGAATTTCGGTTCTTGTATTGTGCACTGGTTTAACTTTTGCTCTTACCCTCTGATGATTCCTTTCAAAGTCAAAATCATTGGAAAAGAATTCGTCACATCCACCAGTCTAGTTCGGAAGGTTCGCTATCAAAACATGTACAAGGTGTTCAATAACTATTTCCCTTCCTGTGTATCCCAAACCTGGAGTGGTCGGAATCAAAAACATAAACAATTTGTGGAGATCCACACACGTAAATACCACAACACGAATGTATTTTACGTTCTAGGAAAGCCC
>JAQFYE010004608.1:0-13120 GCA_034694305.1 Protaphorura glebata
ATTGTAATTGAAATACTCTCAAAAGTAGGCTGTAATTTGTAATTAATTACATTTTCAATGTAATTGACCCAAGTCTGCGCAATTGCAGTCAATCGTATGCTGCAATTATGAAATTCTTAAAGTTCGACCGTCGTTACGAATTTGTAAAAATGAATTCCCTCGGGAATCCAAAATATGTTTTCCGTCATACGTATTCCCTAAAATTTTCTTTCGCCTTCAATATTTTTAGCAGTTGAACAATGAAGAATGTAATGCACAAAAATTTTACAAATGCGCTTGTTGCAATATGTTTTTTGTAATCTTGCACAAAACAAGAATAGAACTTGAATATAAATCTGATTTAGAGTTAAACGAGCAGGGAAATATACAATGTAATTGCTTACTCAAATCTGTGAAGGATTTTCTGTTTCAATTTCGCAGTGCTTGATCGATTTCTCTAGAGATTGATATTGACCGGTCCAATTTAGTTGAACCGATTGGAAAGATTTTTCAGTTTTAGTAAATTAATATTGAGTAACAGTCGTTTCAGTGTCTTCCCTCTTGTTATTTGTGGAACAATGTGAGAGGCACAGGAGTAAACTCAAGTCTGACCTACCAATTCTCACGAACTCAACGCACTTTCACTGGTTGACTCAATCTCACAAGTCACAAAGTCACAACCGCACAACCAAAATAACCAATTCCAAATAATAACTAACAAGGGTTCCTCTTCAGTCTTCACATGCGGGTTGAACCCAGGAACCAGACATAGTTTCTTATGGAAAACTTTAGTATGAAATCAAAATTTTCAAAAAAAACTTTTTATGAAATTTGGCGAATTACAAAACCTAGGGAATCCATAATTATGAATATTGAGTTTCCGCTGTTTCTATAATTCTTTCAAAAATTTCACAACACACCAACATATTTTAGCATACATGATTAATCTCAAATTCAAAGTGTTGGACCATGATCAGAAGCCTAATGGTTTGGAATTTTGAACACCTAGCACTTGAGTTTGACCTAAGGGGGTTGCGATAGGTCAACATTAACATTGCAGACAGGGCTCACTGACATCAGATTCCGAATAGTGGTTCATCCTGACCACAATGTTTGGATGCCCATATACCCTAAACTAGACTGGCTAGGGCTCAAGTGGTCACCACAGGGGCCATAAACACTGGCTGGCCTTTTTTTTTTTTTACAGAGGTCGTGTTATTCGTTTGGTCACCTCCGGAAATCACCAAGCGCTCTCTTGGATAATAGTAGTCAAGTTTTGTTATTCATTTTCTATGTCATGCGAGATTGGTATAAGCGAACAAATATGTGGAGTCAGGGTGCATGCCGCATTCCGCTTTCTGAAGCATTTAAAAATTTTCTGAAGTCTCGAGTTATAGTCATTCTTCATAACCTGACTTTGCGCTTCCATTTTCCTCTTGTAAATCTTGGTAAAAGTTTGTGGGCATTGGAGTCGATTAAACGCGTACGCAATGTCGGGTCAATGCAACATCCCAGTTGAAAGCATTTCGTTGATTGGTGGGAGTATTTCGTTTTGAACCAACCTGTAAGATACGTCTAATGAACAGTGATGCAAGAAATACATTTAAAACAGTTAAAATGGCGAGGGACTTGAATTTATTTTCAGTTTCCAGCTAGCATGGTTGATCCGTCTTTAGGACTGCACGCGTTAAAAATTTCCTGGACGAAAAGATGGTCGTCCTTGGCCGCGACTTATATTATGAAGATAAATGCATGGTTTCTTATAATTTGTCCAGCGGATGGTACCGCTAGAAGTAGGAAAGTTTACAGGTCGAGAGTGTCCCTTGTTGGACAAACCCATTTGGAGCTGAGTACTCGTTGGAGTTTGTTGATCTTATTAAGGGTAATATTTGTTATTGACTAGGACATTGCTTTGAATCACCTTATAACGTTTTGTAATTTGTTACGTAGGTACGGATATTTAATACGAGTGGTGCAAAACATTTTGGTTGCGGGATGTAATCGTTTGATTGTGTATGTGCACCATACATAGTCAGAGTAAAACTCTGCTTCTAGACAAGGCGGTGTGTTTCACTTACTCTTAACTCGAATACAGATGTTAGGGTAGACTGGTCTAATTTTGACCGGTGTGCTAAAAATGGCTACTTGCTATTTCGCGAGTGACGCGCACATTCGTTCATACTCAAAAACCTTTAATTCGACGTAAATTAGGCAAATAAGTTCTGTTTTTCCCGGCGACGGTTAAAATCCACCCAAATCATCGACGAGTATTTCTATAAATTGTGAACCTTCCAAATCGGGGTCAAAGTTCGTGTGGCACCTCGCGGGAAAGGAACAGTGAAGTGAGGGTGGAATGGCGCCATGGTGTGGATCCAGAAAAACAAGAAAGTACAAATCCTGAATTTACGTTCGCACTAATGTGACTCTGAACTCAAAAATATTTTCATTTCAGAGTAAATTTTCAAATTTTGTCAACAATTTGAGAAAAACCTGAGCCATACGGAAAAATCAAATCGTGTCGCAAAATTAGCCGGAAGAAAGTGTTCTAAATTTAGCCGTGGAGCCCATGCCAAACAATGCTTTCAAAAATTTGTAATTTATTTACCTCAACTAAATTATTTATACACGAGGCGCGTGTCCCAAAAATGACGGCCAACTGATTGCGTTACGCCTAAATTCGGTTCGGCGTGTGTCCAAATAATAACCTTCACTTTTAACACACTACGGCTACAAATGGTTAGGCGCGTGTGCTAAAAATGACCACCACCTCAATACATTACACGGTCAAAATAGGGACACTCCCTAGCGGTCAAAATAGGCACAGAAAAAATGGGTGGTCACAATTGGGTCACGCGTTGGACAATTTTGGCACACGGCTTCGTTTTTGTGGGTTTTTGTTGTTACTTGTTATTCATTGTTGACCGTTGCCATTGGAAACCGAAACAGAAAGATTCAGAAATATTTTTATTTTGTTACCAAATGCACACCTATGGATCTAAAGTTCAACCCCAGTCTAATCTAATTTATACGAGGCCTACAGAAGCTTTCTCAGAAGAGTGGTCAAAATTGGCTCATTCTACCCTACATTTTTCCACGTACGCACGATTGACACGAGTACATATAATGTATGCGTACAGTGTGTGACATATCACTTCGCCACTTGTCATTAAGTATTATTTACAGTCCAAAGAATGAAAGAAGGACATTTGAAAATCATTTCCTGGTGAAAGAAAATTTTGCTTAAAATAAGTATACTGTGAAGAAAATGGAGTCAAAAGAAGGGAACTATTCTCGACAAGAATAATTTTTATGGTGAGAGTATGAGGTGGAGACTTCCCACACATGGATCCAAATGGGTTACCCCTACAAAGACAAGCTGGCAAATAAGAGTCTAACAATTGTTCACTCATTGCATGGACTTCAATTGCAGAAGTTCTAATATCTGGCAAAGGCATTAAGAACAAAGGTGGAAGGAATGACAACTTGTAGTTGTACGGCATTACGATATAGCTTAAATAAATAAAAAATTATCTATACTCAGAGTCGGGATAAATTAGTTCTAGACTTTTGATATAGTTTTACCGGAAAAATGTTTAGGTATATACTGTTCACACACTTTTTATGCGGTTGATGTACAGGTAGGTTCATCACCATTTGCTTCTCATTTTATAGATGGCAAACATGAGAATCCTTCCCAACGCTTTGTAATTATAACGCCACATGGCCGCGAATGAGACGCCTCGTAATTAATCGTGAAATGCATATTATAGTGAAACATGCATTAAAATTAGCAACAAGTATACCGTCGGAAAAACGTAAATTATTAATTAGAAACCCGGTATCTAATAGTAACACGATGCGCGGTGTTTTTGTCCCGCTTTCTGAGATTCAATTTCTTTGTTTAACTAACACATTGATGAAATACAAAATTGTGTCTGTGTGAACGCAGTGCGATAGTACTACGATTTGAAGGAAATAGTAGTCAGTGGGCAATTTAGACTAAGTCAATCTAAATTCGATTTAGTTTTTCTACGCGAGCGAGCTGTCAAAAATGTGAAAATCAAATCAATTCGACGGATATGGCCTTCATGGTTGAAATGACTCAAAGTCAAAATCCACACATGAATCAGCATTTTCCGTACTTTTCATTCAAAACGACCGCAATCATTATTTGGGTTGCAACAAAAAGAAATTACAGTATTAAATGGAATAAAAATATCAGCATCTGCCGGTATATAAACAAACCCGTGAACAGATGCAGCTGGTTGGCAAGTTGGAATGTTGGGAACCGGATGTGAATGCGACTCGTAAAAATATATAGATGTATTAATGTATTATAATTTCGATCTATGTTTGAGGTAATCTTTCAGAAGTTGCGATTTTAGTATTCCAAAAGTATTGATTCAGCTTGATTGATTATCACAAATAAAACTGTTTGATTTGATTAACTCATAATAGTAATACATACACATTGGGATCCGAAGTCCGCTAACGCACATGCTTATTTGTTCAAACATTGTATTATCAAGTTTCTATTGAAAATAATAATTATTTTTCTAGTATATAAACAAATTCTACTCTCAACTCTCGTTAGTTACAAGTAGTTCAGCTAAATTAATCTTTATACACAGCCCCTCATTGCAGAAGTACGTGAGAATATAATTTAATTCCTCAGGTTATGACACAGCTGAAACTAAATCAAACATCCACAGATTGACACTTACACTATTGCTCATATTGATCATAAATTCTTTCAGGTCTGCAAAGAATGAAGATTACACTGCACGCCTTAATTTTGACGTCCTTGGCGGGCGTATCATTTGCCATCGTTCAATTTCCTTGCACAGGTCTCACGGGTTATAAATGTCATCCATATACAATGACCCAAGGGTCATGTAAAGAAGTGATAGAGCCGGCGACTAATGACTGCAAATGGTTGAGTGGACTCAACCCCTACACTGACATTGAATTACTAGGTGGAAAGATCATTGCTTATCAACTCAGGTGGGTTAACGCATTCTCGACCACACCAAATTGGTCCGTATGGTTTGTCCCTGGAGTGAATGACATCAGTCCAGAAATTCAGAATTCTCCAGCTGCTTGCTTCCCAACACCAGATACGGCCGGAGCTGGAAAGGATCATTTAATGCGATGGTGGAATTACTTTTATGATCATGAGCATAAGTACATCATATGTTATAATTCTTAAGTTTAGCCTTAGAATCTGTATCTGATCAATCAAATCCATTTGAAAAAATAAAAACTTCATTCAATCAAAGGAATACCTTAATGGCCATATTTCTCTTGTTCTAACTAAAGGTATCGCTTCACAACTACGATTCCATTACACGACAAAGAAAACACGGCTTTTTTTTATTCTCCAAAATAAAAAGGCCTAGAATTTAATTTTAGATTTCTGTAATGTACATATATTTTATGTGTTTAATTAAGCAAGGAGTACACCGTCCAAGATACCATTTCATGCAGAAACTCTACCTTCATTTTTAGAACTCACTTTTTTTTCTAAGTACTTCAGCATCCTCTGACAGGATATACCCGCTACGAGGTCGTTCCGCTGCTACTCTTCCTTTAGAGGAGTGATCTCTAAAGGGCCACTGTAATTACAATTGTTATCCTAAACGACCACAACGCAACTTCCAGTGGACGTATATCCACTGGAAGTAGAGGTAGAAGAAGAAGAAAAAGAAGACGCGATAGATCTGGGCGTAGGTTAACTAATTAACCTTTCTCTGTGTTCTAGATCTTCGCCCTCACATACACCCCAAAGTTCACACTCTCACGCAGTCAATGATGCACAAGTAAATTGCCCACTTTGCCCCAAGACAATAAAACACACAATTCAATAAATAGACGTACGCATGCACAAGTTGACAATGATAATGTGGTAACTCTATTATTCCCTACAACTTCGAACACTGCCTAATTAAAGTAATTATTTATTAATTAATAAAAGAACTCAATTATTCCTAATCTCAACGTTATCCCAAAATCCTACTCTAACGCTGTCTCCCTCGTTCACACAATGTCTCGAACACGAATCCAACTGTTGACCGTTTGACTGTCAACCAACGAATGTAACTGGACCACTGGTCCACCCGAACGCTCCAAGTAGACTCTTGTCCCAAAGACAACCCAAATGGAACTGACTGGACGATCGCCTTCTGCACCAGATATACATCATCCATCCCAAACGTCTTTGACCTTACAAACACACACATTACATTGTGTAACTTTTCATGACGTCATTAATTACATTATCCGTCCAACTAACGACTACTACAATCCATGTACATCCGACAGTACTGATAGAGACGACAAGCCAATAGTCCTCTATCCGCACCGAGCCGATACACGATTCGCCAAGTCGTACTCAAATGCATGGAGTGTATGGTATGGTCTAACCCATATGAAATGCGTGCCACCCATCCACTAGTCACTTGTCGTCCTTCGCTCAACTGAAGTGTTTTTACGGGTACTGTATCGCTTGGGACGAGACGACCTGACAAAACAAAACTTAGTTCACAACATGTGCCCAACCGTCTCATTCGTCGTAATGTTGTCAGCATCACTAAAAGCATCAAATAAGTTTTAGAAAATTTGCATACTGTAATCTCTAGTGGCATCAGGCTTTTAAAAAATATACACATCAGTTGTCATTCGCCATATAATGAATGGCCAAGTGTCGTTGCATGTAAGTTCATAATTTATCTGTTTATTTATTTTCAGACAATACCTTCCGAGGAAGTAATTGGGCTGTACGTAATCAATAATTTACAAAATGGGGCAACGACAAACAAACACATTAAGAAGTGATAATCAGAATCAAACACCATTTAACATCTTAGAATAAGACAAGGTATGATTATCGTAACTAGTCTTTCGCACGAGTCCGATTTTGGTCGGACTCGGACTCGTACGGACTCCCGAGTCCGAATTTGGGGGGCTGGACTCGGAATCGCTCCATTTCTTGTTCCAAAAATTCCGGACTCGAGTCCGCACTCTGACTGGGGACTTGCGTTACGAGTCCGAATCCGGTCTCGGATTCTTCCATAAGACTAATGCTGAATTAACACTAGTTCGGATTCAGGACTCGGAGTCATACGAGTCAGGACTCGTGAGTCCGAGTCCGAATTTGGGAGGCTAAACTCGGACTCGCTCCATTTCAAAATTGCGGACTCGGATTCGTTCGAAAGACTAGTCGTAATGATAAACCAGCAATGCACACACTTCACAGTTCATTAAATCACTGAGTAGAAAACATACTAATTGCATATTCTATGACTTCTAACTGCAGGGATAGAATTGTTACTACTTTCCGAGGCTAAAGTTATTTCTTTAAGGGACAAAGTTACATTTTTCTAAGGGGAACAGAAATTAGCAACCTAATGTATAGATCGAGGCTCTACGCCTTCGGTTAAGGCAATTTGTATGTAAAGTAAATTTATCTGTGTGGTGCGAAGTTAAGGCCCGGGTAGCATCAAACAACGAGCTATACATTGCTAGAGCATGGAGGCTTTCTAAAATACTTTTCTATCTAGCGTAAGTTTAGAACCCCTGGGGCTAGGGACGCGTGTCTTCGACGCTATATTTCGTCAACATTTGGAAGTACAGTATAGAGTAGAGCTTCTCACGGGTTAGGGTTTGGGTAGCGGGTTTCGGGTTTGGATCGGGTTTGGGTTTGGATCGGATCACGTTTTTGGAACCCGATCGTTTTCGGGTTCGGGTTCGGATCAAATTTTTGGGTTCGAAAGTTTTCGGGTTTGGGTTCGGATGACTAAAATTTTAACCCGATCGATCGGGTTCGGATCAGGTTCGGGTTCAGATCAACTCGCAACCCGAACCTGATCCGAACCCGAAACCCGCTACCCGAACCCGATTTTTTTTGCACAGCAATGCGCACGTTTCCTCCCTCTAAAAGTCGAACATCGTGCAAACTTTTATTTTGTTGCATCATTCCATGAATCCTCACTAACTTTTACCCACAGATAGGTCCATCCCGGCCTGGATTTTTGTTAGTTTTCATTAGATCCAAGAAGGGAACGTTTTCAATTGAAGCTCCAACCTAAGCCCGCCATGCACTTTTTCAAATCAATTGGGATCCCCTGACATGAAAAAAGTTAAAAATCCTCTGAACAAGTGAAGTTCTTTTTTTTGCCTAACTTCGAAAATTTGATTAAAAAAATCCTAAAGTCCCCCCTTTGAAAAAAGTGAAATCGGGTTAGAATGCACGCTGTTTCAGGCGTTATTCACTTCGCTTCAATGTTATAACATGCCCATTAAATGCATTGCAGAAGTTTAAAAAAAAATTAAAATATTATTTTTCCTCAAGATTTTGATTGGATATACCAAAGAACTTAAGGGAACTCAAAATTTTGAAAAAGAATTATATTGATTTTTTTTTCAAAATCTTCTGTAATGCATCTTAATGGGCATCTCTTAACATTGAAGCAAAATGAAAATCGCCAGAAACCGCACGCATTCTAACACGATTTTACTTTTTTCAAAGGGAAGACCTCAGGATCTTTTTAATCAAATTTTTGAAGATAGGCCAAATAAAAAGTGTCCGGTGATGGATAAAATGCAGAAATTAGAACGAATTTAGCAGGTTCTGGTAATCGGAATCAGAATCGTAATCGATCGAAATTATAATCGGATTCGAAATTCCAAAATAATCAGACTCGGAATCCAAATTTTAAAATAATCGGAATTGGAATCGAAATTCGTATTTTTTTTTGTAGTTTTACGACTCTAATAGTGCCAATTTGCAGTCAAAGTTGTCCAATTAAAATGCTAGGAGCGTAGTATCGCTGGTCAGAATTCGGAATGGCCATGTTTATTAATACTCTTGACTTTTTTATAATAAGTGTATTGCTGGTCAACGTTGTAAATAGCAAAATATTTATTTACATATACTGAGATTTTTATGTCATTTCGATGGCTTAAATGCATTCAAAATAAATGCAAGTATTGAAGGAAAATGGGTTTTAACTTTTAAAAATTGAATCGGGTTTGGGTATCGGGTTTCGGGTTCGGATCGGGTTCGGGTTCGGGTTCGGGTTCGGATCGGGTAGACCACTGAGCTACCGGGTTCGGGTTCGGATCAAATTTTTCGATCCGAATATTTTCGGGTTCGGATTCTGATGACAAAAATTTTAAACCTATTAAACTGGTTCGGGTTCGGGTTCGGGTTCGGATCAACATTTTTTAGGTTTGGGTTCGGATCTACCCGAACCCGACCCGTGAGAAGCTCTAGTATAGAGACGTTCAGGAACTCCTCAGTTCTTGTACAGATCTGTGTGCAAAAATTTGGTATCAATCGCTTTCGCTCGGTTTTTGGCAGGAATGTTTTAAACTGGCACGTCAAAGTTAAAGTAAGAACGGCACTAAAATGACAAACGGAAACAATTCTTAATTGACATAACACTAAAATAGGACGATATATTCTCGTCGTGTGTTCTCGTAGCGATTGTGCCGGTATTCCTGGCAGCCGGTCTGGTTACACTGTACTTATACTTATGATAATTGCGAAAATCTGCTTCTGAGACAACCCTATTTTGGGCAATAAGGGCACACTGTCGGTCCGATGGAACTAAACCATCAACAGATCGAAATTAGAAGGTATGACGTACGTTTAAAATACACAGGACTGATTTTTTATTCAGTTTTTGTATAAATGTCGGTTAAGGCGAATTCCGTATGGTCAAAGGAACTTCATTAGAATAAAATGCTTGAGACACTTTAAAATTTAATTCAAAGGTAGAACAACTACACTCTTAGACATCAAATATCCTTGATTAAAGACTTTCGTCTTACCTAAACGGACAATTGTAGTCAATGTATTTTGGGTGTGTCGTAATTGTACAAACCTTCACAAATTAAGTTGTCGAACACTTAATATTTTGAGTTGGTTTCCCACTGAGATTTCTGAGCATATTTAATTATATCTGACGACTAAATTCGATAATTAATTTCCTGGTCGTACTTATCGTTCAATCCATTATTTTTCTCATATTTTGAATTACTGAATCGAAGCTGCGCGTTCTGAGTAAATTCAATCATACAGGATGTCCGCGAGATCGCATAATTCTTTGATTACATATTGGCGCAGTTACTCAAAATTATGATACGGACAGGTTGGATTTCGTGATAAATTCTAAGAATTTAGTGCTGTGCTAAAATTTTCACAGGCTCACAAAAATAGTAAATTTTTCTATTACGATTGTCAATTCAAATCGAATATTTATTTATACTGCCAATTTAGATAATGATTGATTAATGCATTTTTGCAAAGTTTTTGAAAAAAATTATGTGTGTTTTTATAAGGATTTTCACGATGAGTCATTTTCAGAAGAGTAGGTCAGCGTTGGCAAAAGCAGGTTGCTCCGTCACAACCCTGCTCTGGTATACCAATATTGTCGCAAATATTCCCACAACTGTCTGTTTGTCCGCTTCCATCTGCAAAGAAGTAATTGCCAAATAATAAAATTATTAATTGCTAATCAAATGTTTGTTCAAAATTCAATTTTAGAAAATTATGAAAAAATATATAGAAAATATGTTCGTTCTCATTAATTTTGGGGTACGAAAAATTAGACTGCGTTCACAACATATACAAAATGTATTTTGTAGATAGATAATCCATATTTAGTTTGATGAATCTAATGTCAACTTCCAATTCAATCTTATGGGTTTAATCTTATATGCTCAATTCAATTAAAAAACAATTGCCGATGCAACTTTCACAGCCCATACAAGGAAATGATATGGTGAAACGACTTGTCGTAATGGGTGGAAGCGTTGTGGTCACGGTCGCTGTTGTCTTGTGGTTGTAACGGACACTGGCCATAGCTTGTGGTTTCAAGTTAAACAACAAGGTGAAAACCAAAACTAATGTAGGCAATAGGGATTTCATGTTGAAAGCCAAATTTAAATTGGAGTTCCGGGCTACAGATTACGTGAATGTAATGTGGTGTCGAACAGAAATTCTGAGGACTTATATAGTGACACTTCTAAATCAAATTAGATAAACTCTACAGACACTTGCGCCCGCACCATATGTAGGTCATAACTTAATATTAGTGTTTAGTCCTTCTATATGTCGTAACCAGCCGCTTTACTTATTTCCCAGAGTATCCTTATTTTGTGTTAGGTAAGCAATACGTTATGTGAATGCGTTCTCCGACTGTCTGCCCGTCGACACTTTTCGTGTAATTAAATGTTGAACGATTTGGACAAAATTTTTGGACACATTGTCACAAGGATTACCAAATGTTAATATGACACTTCCAGGTGACCTTCGATCCAAGGTTACCAGCGGTCACAGGCAAAAAATCTTAACGGATTTCGAATAGAGGTTCTCGGAAAGTTCACAAGACCACAAGGATCACCAAATGTTAATGTGACCTCGTCAAGTGACCTCTGGCCCAATGTCACCTGATGTCAAATTTACAAAGTTGCACAGTATAGTCTCAAACGCGCATAAATGCAATAAAGGGACGGTGTTAGAGGAGTGACTTTGACGTGTGTTGTATCAGTTCAAATTGGTTCCAGTTATAGTTCCAGTTGACGCTTGATGAACCTTCATTCCATCTAGTTCTAGTTCTAGTTCTCATTAAGTTCCAAATTAGTTCCTCTTCTATATCCTTTTTACTAAATTAATGAGAACAAGTACCGGAGAACTTTATGTATGAATGCTTCAAAACATGTAGAAACGTCTCAATAAATCAAATCATTAATTGCATTAGTCCCATGCAATAAATGAACAGCTGAATAAAAAATGCTAATTAAGTAAATTGCAGAAAGCTGCAGGTATCTAATGTGTTTTTGTTCAAGAACTGAATTGAGTTGCTCAGAATGGTCTGAAACGTGCATAAATTTGATTTTGAACATTTCACTATATGATACAACTTTCAATAAGTAAATGGTCTTACGACGGATCTTTCGCTTTATAGCGCAGGTCCTGCCGGTAGAGATAGCTACGCACTACCTATATATACTGCGTCTTACGACGGTTTATTTCCACAGGCAGTCCCTGAACATGAAGTCGGGTTGTTAAGTATTGCTATTGCTAAACAATATATAACTGATATTGCTCAAACATACATAACATTCAAAAATACATTAACCTATATATGATTTGAAGTATTATTTTTACGAATCCATCCTAATGCATACATGATAACATTTCGTAACTTTTCTATGACACGCAGTAACTGAACTTAGGATTTGGATTTAGATTTACTATAATGCCAACCTATTTTACAAAGGACTAGAACATAATCAAATCGTGCAATATTCCTGTTTATGCTGCCCTCTCATCAGCGAAACCAAACTAATGAATTTTATTTTTATTTAAGTTCACTATAATAATCTAGCATAGTCTTATTTCTTTATAAAACAATCCGTAATTATGACACAAATATCGAATGATCTGTGATTCATTTTGATATTTGTAGTTAAGATTGTCCTTATCATATATAAACTGGATTTACAAAACTATATTTTGAATGGGTTGCGGTCGGGAGTGACCCTATCTATTGGCTAAATTGAATTCCCGGTTACGATGTTGATCGGCATACTGAATAAATATTATTTTGTGCCGTCTAATATCTGGTATCTTATTCAGGACAGTACAAAACATCATTACATGTACAGCTTTCAAGAATGTAGTTACGAATTATTAAGGAACTGTCCTAACATTGGTGGTATGATTTTTCTTCCAACACCTATTCCTCCGCGAATCCCTCTAACACCAGGCCTTCATTCTGAAAGGAATGATTGGACGAAGCGCCTGCGCTTCATTTGACCCGGCCCTGGTGTGAAAAAATAATCCCGACCCTCACATATTTGACTAGTGCCTGATTTGTCAGACAAATTTAAATTAAAATCTGAGATTATTCAGATGATTAGATTTAGAACAAGTAAACTGGAGCATGTGTACTTTTGAGACATTTCTGACCCGTGGTTGAGCGTGGGTCATATATTAATATTATTCGCATAGCCGTTTGAATATTCGGAAACGAATATTGTAACTCGATTTTGTATAAATATCCAGGATATTCAACGAGCAAAGTTTAAATAGCTGTTCATTCAAAAGGTGAAATGTTATTGCCATAGACAC
>JAQFYE010004609.1:0-13120 GCA_034694305.1 Protaphorura glebata
TTGATTTTCTTGTAATTATACGTATTTCATCAAGCAAATGTTTAGGGGTCGGTTTATATGCCTTAATCCCAGGAGGTCGTTTCCCATCCATGTTGTTGTCCTTGTTTGCCAACAACCTATTTCAGTCAGTTCAGCTTCATTGCTTGCCACGGCTGTTAAGATAAGTGGCTGACGCACATTGTTGGTCAGTAAACTTGGTGCTTAAACATTACATGATCCGTCCCTTTGTCGAAATTATGACAAATAAATTGGTTGGAAGAATTGGAGAAACCTTCTGGCAAATCTACTTAAGAAATCTGAAATAACATCCTTCAAGGGCGACATTAATTCATGCCAACCCATCACATAAGTCGTAGATTTCTATCCGCTTCCTGTGCAATTCTTTGTTCTATTACTTGTTTTGAAAGAATTAGCAGTGGAGATATTCATAAAATTCGGCGAGCTAAAGTTCGCATTTGCTAAGCCCTAGGAGTGCGTTTTCTACGTATCACGAATTATTATATAAAATGCTATAAATTAACTTCAAATTAATCATCGACAAAACGGAATAAGTATGAAGTAGTTGATGCATGTAAAGTGGTCAATAGAATGGCTTAAGCGCTGACCCGTTGTCGGCAAAAATGTCGATCAGGTAAATTTAGCATGGTGTCAGATTTGCAGGTCACAGACTTCGAGTCCGTCCGGATTTGGACTATATTGCCCTGAACACATCCATCCGTTCCTCCCACGCCGTGTCAGAAAGTAAATCGATCGAGTGGAAAGAATGAAAGTAGTTAAGTCGGAGTCATAAATGGCAGCCTATAGTCCCAATCCTTGTAATCTGACGGATTAAGAGATTGTGCCGTGTGTGCCGTGTGCCTTTGTCTTGGCTTCAAAAACTGGAACCAGGCGGAAAGAATGGGTTCATGGGAAATCCATTGGATTGCAATGGTTCCAGATTTCAAAGGCACACGGCATTGGAACGAAGGAAAGTTAAATTGAATACAATTCACACTCTCCAGGTTGGAAATGGACTATTGAATGTCATTGTCTGGCGGATATGATCCATGACAATCATGCATACTGAGTAGAGCAAGAGGACCTGGTACAAAGTAAAAAGAGAGAACATTTTCCAGGATTACAAAAACTAGCCTTACTACTCATCCAATTTCCAGTGCAGTGTTTGTGTCCGTAGACGTTCGTTCCTCGTGACGGCTTTTGCGTTTCCTAATGATTTTGCTAGGGAAAAGCAAAAACCACAGAGAGAGAAGGTTTACGCGTACTGTGCTTTGCTCAGCTTCAGGAATACCTGAACGTATGTGCCTGTTTTAATTAATGACTTAACATTTATCACTGCCCGCTCCGATATCAAAGCGACCTTTTGTTTTCAGGAAGAAACAAAAGTTGGAATTTGGAATAGTTTAAAACTTACAAATGAGTCGAATAAGAGCCAATTAGCCAATAAGGTTGTTTGCTCTTTGAACATCCTAACGTTAAGGCCGGATTCCGTTTGGAAGTAACATGGTAACAGTGATGATACGAACGAAAGAGAAAACTAGGGCAGATTTTTATCCATTTGTTCTCAAAGTTGAACATTTGTAACTTTAGTAACTCTATTCTCCTCACACCCTTCCAAACTGAAACTTCGGCAGGGTTTGGTTTGGACAAAAAGGTAGAGTACGAGAAAGTAGATATACTTTATCAGTTTCTGTTTCCATTTCCATTAAATATGTATGTATGAAATGAACGACCACTTTCTTTCGGGAAACCCTGAATGGTTGTCCCTTTCTAAAGAAACTTTACGTCTGATTTGTCGATAAGTCCAAACTCAATTCGATTTGTGTCATCTAAGATACTGTCCTCCGAGAGTGTGGAAAGTGATTATTTCAAGTTTCCAACTTACAAAGTACGCCAGTTCAAGGCGTAACATTGACTGCACCGCGTTCGTATTTTGATTGGTCGCGTGTCACTTTTGTTACTGTGATTTGCCATTCTTGTCACTCGAATGAGTAATTGGAATTTAACAGTTCATTCACGGCGAAACCGTAAAATGTTTTACTGTTCATTCAAACAATTCGCAAGTACTTACAAAGATTGTCGGAAGAAAGTGTGGATTTCAATGAATCGTTTCTGTCCAAAAAAACCCGCAAGTGTGAAATCAGCAAATTCAACATGTTTCAGCGGAAAGAATTTTTACATTGACGTAATAACGGAAGTTTGGCAGAATAATTTGAGAATTGATTTTGATGGAGCCGGCTGTCATCTCCGTGAGCAATTTTCGTCTCTACAAGATCATACTTCGAAAATCTAGGTCGTGGAGAGACTCCGGATGGATTAATTAGTACGAGCCAGCTTTTATTGATTTACAGGAAAGTAAATGCATTTAGGTTAAACTGATTAAGTCAAGTCGTCAGATTTTAGATGTGTAAGACCGTCCTAATTCAATCAAGCGGCAACGTCAAACGTCCCTCAAAAATTATATTTGAAGAAGAGATTTCTATAACGACGGAGAGAGGGAATTCACTATTAGCTGTTTGCTTCTCCTTGAGCCATTATCGAGCAATTTCGGAATTCCAACTAATATTTGAAAAACATAATATCATTGTTTCTTTGCTCTGGACAGTCGATAGAAGTTCGAAAACCACAAACGATCCCATAAAATCTTTCCATCGTATGAAATTCTGCATGTCAACTTTCGAGTTTTTCTCAGAAATGTGCGGGTGAAAGTCAACTTTCACCAAAGAGATCGCGCGAAACCTCATGTGCAAGGAAATGTAACAAAATATGGTACCACAGTAATCGCACATTATTTGACGTTTCCGACTTGTTTTCACATAAGCATTAGACTGCCGTCCAGTAATTTTTCGAGCAGTCTTCCTCGAAACCTCTCGTCAGTACCGTTGCATGTATGGTGTACTGAACTATGATTTATGGCTGAATCCCCGAATTCTATGTAAAATACGTGAATCTAATTTTTGTCCTTTTTGTCGGTGGTTGTAAAGTATGGTATGACAAACTGCACCATTCCAACTTTGTTGGAAATGAGTGATTCTCCTTTCCGGTGAAAGTTTGGAACATAGTTGCGAAACAAACTTACCGTTCGATCTCCAAGATTTTTGACGCGACATCGCAGAAAAACATGACTCTCGACCTGTTCTGAAAGATTGGTCATCATGGCATGATCAAAAAAAGGTTCATTTCTTTGTTCCTCAGACCCAAGACGTCTTGCACTGCCGCCACTTCGTGACTCTGCAGAACTTGGTTGTGAAAAGCCTTCTGATGATGTACTACTACTTGTGTCTTCATCTGGATAAGTCTGTTTCCAGTCTTCTGGAATTCTCACCCATGGATTGAGACTTTGGATCGTCTCTGGAGACTCCACTAAAAAAGTAAGAGAGAAAAGAAAATACCACATAAGACGAGACGGAATCGAGAGACGTAGTAACAAATAAAAACGGATAAGATAAGAATTGTACAGTGAACTCAGTCAGTCAGTGTACAGCGAACTTTTTATACCACACAGTAAAGACGAAAATCTGCCTGCCTTTGCATGACTCTTGACTCTCTTGTCTCACTCACTCAACTCAACTTGAGGATTCAACTCTAAAATCCTATTTCCGACGAACAAAACCGACCAGACTCTCCTTCATTCTTTATATAATCTGCACTTCACAAAAACAATGCAATCGTGTCAGAGACTAGGACTGGGTTTTGGTCCCTTGATCTCATCCATATAAGAATCGTGTCTATCGTGTCTCCCTTCATATTCAAACCAACCCCAAACCAAATTGCCCAATTCAAGCTCAATCCGCACCACACACCAAGTAATGCTTCATTTAACACTTTCACTGCGCTTTATCAATTCATACCAACCATTGTGACGGCGGGGCACGATCTTTGGAAACCTTCGTACTACAACCTCACACACAATTCTTGGTCTCATTCATTTAAATAAATCATTAGAAGGGAACACCAATTCCATTCCAAGGTGTAAATATAAGTCTGGGTTTCTGTATGTTCAATTTAAGAGAAAGATTTCTATCAAATAATTTGAAACCATGAACAGCGCTTCACGTCGCATATATACATGTCCTGTTCAAATAATTTCTAACAAGGAAGCCGATGTTCACGTAAGAACCGAAAGGTCTCAAATCCAACCGCAGCGGACGCAATTTGGTCCGAATAAGCATCGGGCAAGTTACAGACAGAATTCTGGTCAACATTCCAACCATGCCCTTCTAGCAATTGCTCTACAATAACTTCCACAAAAGTAGTACTGATAAGAAATCAGCTAACAAGTTTAGCTTATGCCGACACCAATCCTCAAGTACTTGGCCAGATTTTTGAGTTACATGCAAACTGTATCCCTTGTGAAACGCTGAAGTGCAAATCCATGCATAAACTTCTCAATTTTGGATTCCACATTTGGACAAAGTTTTCGCAAGATCAGTTGATACTGACGTATTGAGTTGCTGGAATTGAATGGTGGAACGCCAGCGTTCAGACTATTGTGGTATGGAACAAACCGAATGAAAATTTTATAGTTTATAAATAAAATAGACAACGCAAGTGATAGCAGACAATTTAATTGTATCTGAGGGAATTGGCTTACGAAATAACTTTACATAGAGTTTGCCTGCTAAGTCGGACAAATGCCCTTGTATAGTATGCATTGTTCAGGAAATGCTTGAATGGCTTTTCGCAGATGTTCTCAATTGGTGCAAACGTACTCCCACCCTGATTAATGTTGTATTCTACCTCTCTGTCCTCCTGAGGTTTCATAAATTTATGAATATGTAAACTAACCTAAAGTCTTCCGGGTTTAAACTGCATTTTATTTCCTTCCTTCATTTAATCCATGCGCATACGTTATCAGCAAGTAGTATCGAAACCCGACGATGCACGGCAGAGTTTACATTAGTTCGACGTGTCACGTTACATATACGTACGTTTGTGTGAAAGTGAAATGCTTATACTGTGTCGAAGATTACGTGAGAATAAATTGACTTTGCGACCATTTATGTATCTTGTTACAACCAAATTAGTAAATACTTGATCTAAAATCTCAGATGTTTGGATTGCAAGATTGAATTCAAAAATCCAAGCTTGCGACATGTTCAACTTCCAAAATAAAAATTAATGTTGTATCTCCATTGGGTCTAAGCATTGTAAAGATTGCCTCGAACTTATACCATACATTACAAAAAACACTTCCATAGCACATTTTTGAGCTGAAATTTAAAGTATACTAGAATTGTAATACTTTAAAGGGCCAGAAATAAATTATGTGTCGTATCTCATTTCGATTTTGTTTGTTGAATTGCAATGACTCGTAACCCATTTGAATCAAGTTTGAGTCAACATTAAGGAATTGAGTAAAGGAACAACACTCGAGCAGTCCTAAGCTCATATGATCAACTCATTATTTATGGGCACTGATGTAACAACAACATTAAGATTTCTTATTTTGAAAACGAAGTAAAGCAAAGAATGGTCCAGTAAGATATGTTTGCTTATAAGTACAATTCCATCAAGGGAAAATACTTAGAGTAAAGAGTGAAAGTAAACTTTCACAATTTCTGTCAACCCCCATCACATTAGGCTTGAGCGATGATAGTCTGTTAAGCAATAAAAACCAGGTCGGTCGGTAGGACTTTCACTATGTATTTCAAACCCCAAAATCAAATGTCTCTAAAATCCTGAGTTGTCATTCAGAGAGCCGGAAATATTCCAAAGTTGGACTTTCGACTTGTCTCTTTAAAAGGAAAGTTACATTACATGAGGGTAACCCACCCCGAGGAAAGTAAAAGTAAAAGTTGTGTCATGTCCTCAATGTCCATGTCCATGCATGCATTCCTACAATCTCGACATCCCCTCTGGTCTCGACATATATTTACGTTTACCCAGTCTCATACGCAAGACCAGTGCTACACTCCAATGTATTTTCTCTCTGGAGACTAAAGTAAACAAGGTGCATCAAACGGGAAGTCAAAGGAAAGGTGAGTCAGCCTGAAGTTTCAAGATACGATCTTGATTTCTATTTTATTTTGCTCAGAGGATGCCAGTGATTGAAATTTTATGCACCTGCTCCTGTCTTACCTCCGCACCAGTGTGCAAATAATGTTTCCTCTTTCCATCATAACAATTTTGAAAGTATTATAAGGACTTGGCGTTTGGCTCTAGGGACTATCGTCTTATTTTCATTTTTTTACCTCCTTCACATGGTTTCCACCCAAACACAAAATCCTGTGATCGAAAGGACAACAGTGGGGAGTCAGTGGAATAGATTAAGCGGAGCAAATCACAACATTTCATGACTAGTTTCTGTTACACACATGATCACATATGTTATGACAAACAAATAGACAAATAAAAAAAGAAATATACATAGCCTGGAGATAGATACAGTTGAAAACATCTAAAATTGACGGTGGGTCTAGCGTTTCTTACAGGCCAATGCTGTCCACTATTGTATTGTTAAAACCGGTGATCATGTTTTTCTAGTTCAAACTGATTACGGTAATTCTAAGTCAGAAGACACCGTGGGCGTTTCAAAGCACCTTGTTCTGTTCGATATAACAGAATATTTTAAATGTTTTACCTTCGGATCTTTTGAATAAAGTATATGAAGGTCACGTCACTTCTTAAAACTTGAAAACCGGCTATATTCAAATCCAGAAAATGTGACTTAGAAGAAGTGAACAAGACTTCATCAAATTGCGATCACCGAAAGTACCTTTATCTTTTTTCTATACCAATTCTAGTAAAACTTTGCTCTAGAGATCCAAACGCTTACTCTTAATAATTGACACAGTCGGAGGACAAGTCAATATTAAAAAGACGCTTACAATTAAAAAATCTGATTAATTAAACGTATCGACAAATTCGCACAAAAGATGATATCTTTTCAATAAAATCCATGACTACCTCAATTTAATCAGAGCAACGCCTATTTAAATGAGGTCGGACAAAGGTATTTATATCCAGGAATTCTTCGCGAACGGGGTGAAGGACAGCACTGTTTACGGACCTTATCTCGTGGGAACCGAGAGTACGTTATTGCTATAACGGTAGCAGTGTTGAATATATGTGGACTTTAAGGTGTTTTCTCTGGAAATCGCATTCCATAGGATGAAAGGTACTGATGGAACCAATCTTTGGTGGGTGAAAGTGATTTTCCTATTTAGGCGGAGCAGGGCTTTCACTCCCGTACTTGACTTATCCTTTTTAGACTTTTGCCTTTGCCTTTGTGCATGGCAAAAGAAAAAGAGATAGGAAGGAAAAACCTTTTAATTATATTGTACAAGTTGGGTGGGAGTCGCTAGTGAAGAGGTTCCGGGAAGAAGACGGTTCTTCTTTTAGGTAAACTCAAAGGAACCATGGCAAATTTACAGAACTCACTCATCAAATCATTAATCATCAAATGAGAAAGTCTACTGGGAGCCAAAGCCAACCCGCATTTCTACGCTTTCGTAGAGATATACTTCGGTTACTTTAACTCCAAATCGAACTGTGCCTCAACAGACTGAATGGAGGGGGTGTTTTCCCCAAACCATGCATGTCTCTAACTAATTCCTCTCTGTCTTTTTTTTAATGAAACATTGATAAAGGGGGGAATTAGTGAAAGGATGGAGACCAAATTTATTTTTGTCAGTGAAGTTGTCCACCGTGTCTATTAGTCAGGATGTGTAAGTCTAGAAACCTTTAGGAAACGTATATACGACTGTTAGGAAGGGAGTCGGAAGAATTCCTAGTGTTTATAAAAACAAATTTGACTCCTTTCCCGTCCTTTCCGTCCTCCAACTCCACTCTCCTACTTAAAAAAACTTAGAACTTCTAAGTTTTTTAAGACTCTAAGTGGAGACATTTCTAAGTTAGGACATAAACTTGATTTTGCGGAGGTCTGTATGAACTACACCTTATAAGGAAACGATTTTTCTTTAGTTCTCCAAATTAAGTATAAAAGGGTTGGTATCGTATGGGTCCAATTGTTGATGTTATTTCAGGGAGACGTGTTGTCCTTGATACAAATTGCAGAGACAGAAAACTCCTTCTGTAGTTAATTACGACGCGACAAGTTCGCAGAGTACTATAATTAATTTGAGTCGAGAAAGAACACTTCAAGATTTCATTCTTTACTTTATATGTTGCACTGTGCCATACAGTGCAGTGTTGGGACACATCTCTTGAGAGTTCATTTCTTTTCGTTAGTTTCTTCCTAGATTCCGTCACGTTCCTTCCCTATGCCTTCCAACTTCGTCATAGATCACCTCTGAACCTAATTTTCATTTGTACTCGACAGAAATCTTAAAGCCATGATTTCAGAGTTTTAAATTTTCTCATCACTTCTAATTTCATACGTTAGAAATATAGCCTAATTTGTTTATTTTCATGATTTTAATAAAATTGAATTGAGACTTGAATCTTTGCAAATTATTTCTGGAGTTTGTAGCCAGAACAAAAGCAGTCCTGAGACGAGTCTCTTTGTATCAGATCATTAACTTTCTTCGGCCATGCTGATATTATATAACGTACCATTGTGTCAACCAGAATTTTGCTAACATTATGTGATAGTTAGGGTGCGACACTAAAGTGTCAATCGCGTGAGAGCAGAAATTCTCTCCCTGCTCTCATTCCTTTAAAGCGAGTGCGGCAGTCAGACATCTAAACGCCGTCTCTTCCTCCAAAATGACATTTAGTGGAGTTGAGACATGAATGACAACGTCAGGTTAACTTACCATTGGTTAAATTATTCTTGTCAGTCCCCCCTTTCTCGTCGTTAGGAAGCTCAATGTCAGTACTGACAGTGCCAAAGATAAGGCAGAGGGTCCACACGACTCCAGTCATACACCGATTCATCTGAAATGTACAAAATCAAAAATTAAAATTGCAATTCTTAACTAACTACCGTAACCCACCAATTAACATTGTGGGGCAAGGCATTGGTAAACACTAAAGGTAATTTTTTATGTAAAAAGTATAGTTAATTTCTTTTATTGCGGTCAAGAATTTAAGCTTCTGCTGTTGTCGACAGTCAGACCCGGCTTTAAGCCAAACAAAGAAAATAAAGAAATATGATACGATGCAATACATAGATATGGTTTGTACAGTCAATACATACAATAACTTTTACAATAAAATATTATAATGAATGTAAAATGTAAAATAGTAGACGAATTATAATTAGTAATTCAACTATTTACATATCAGTAACAAATCAGTGCACAATCAATGATTACCATTGATTGTGCACTGAACTGAAAAGAACTGACCATTATCATCAAACAGTTAAATGAAGTTGCACAATAATTGTACAATTATACGGCTGGGTGTTCGTACGGTATATGCTCCTTACTGATCTTGGCTTAATGATCGGCCTCTAGAGTAACTTTTCTAGAGAGAAGTCACCTACACCGTGATATCAATTCAGTAAACCGAAACGTCGCAAAACTGATAGCTCGAATTTAAACTGAAGAGATCTAAATAACTATATCAGTAACTTTAGTCTTAACTTTTACGCTCACTGTTTGTCAAGGAGAGATACCTCCAATGACTGGAGAAATTGAGTGCTCCCTATTCGTCCTAAGAAGAAACTTCTGAGGCTTGGATACACTTCACCAGATATGTGAAAGTGAAAGTCGAAATCTAAAATTGCATTGCCTGATTGATTAAGAACGCAACCAATTAATTGACATCCGAGAGTAAGGCATGCGGTCAAATATAGCGTGTTTCTCGTAGAAAATGGAGTAGCTCTCAATTTTGACAAAGAAGAAACCTCCGAGGCTTCGGAACACACTTTATCAGTTATGCACAAGTCAAAATATAAAATTGCATTGCCTGATTGATTAGAAAAGCAACCAATTAACTTCTGAGGGTAACGCTTGGTCTTTCTTGTTGAAATTAGAAACTCTTTATCTGGCCCGTAATGATGCATCCAATGCTCGGATACACTTCACTGTGAAATGTGCAAGTCCAAATATTAAAATTGCATCGTCGGATGGATTAGAAAAGCAACGAATTAATTGATTTCCGAGGGTAAGGCACGGTCTTTTTCATAGAAATCGGATTAGCTGTAGCTCTTCAGTTTGGCCCATATGTTGCTATTGATACTACCAAAGGTTGACATTTTATCTGCAATATGCAAGTCAGAATATTAAAATTGCATTTCCTGATGGATTAAAATAAGCAACCAATTAATTGATTTCCGAGGGTAAGACATGGTCTTTCTCGCAGAAATTGGATTATGGATTAGCTCTCTATTTGGCTTGCATGATACCTCTGACGTTTGGAATCATTTCGTCTGAAATGTGCAAGTCAAAATATTAAGATTGCATCGCCAGATTGATTAAAAAAGCAACCCATTAATTCAAATGCACGGTTAAACATTATAGAGTATTTTTCATAGCAAATGGGTTCGATTTCCATTCGGTCTTTGATATTAGAATTGGCAGTAAACACTTAATTTGAAATGTGCCATATTTAAAATTAAAATACAATTATTGATTAAAAAGTTACCAATTTGACATGCCAGGTATGTCATGGTAAAATATTCTCCCTTAGTTTTCGTAAAAGCGAGAGATTTTTTGCCGTTTGCCCCGGATTAGACAACACACCCTCACAAGGGGAGTGCCAGAGAGCATAATTATCAAACTCAATGCAATGTACCAAAAAATTCAACTCAAAATAATTGTAATTTTATGTTACGCTGTCTGTGCAGTTCACGTTTTTATAGTTATACCGGTTTTTCTGAAACTCGGAAAAACCGCTGTTGTAGGCCTTTGTTCTCAACATTTGGGCATGGGAAAACCCCATATTATTTAGGACAAAAAGTGATCTGACGAACCTAGTATTAAAAAAAAAGCATTTGAGAAATAGGTCGCGCTCTCACCTGAAAGCTAGCTTGCAAGAGCATTTACGGTGTTCCGACTGGAACTCGTTCCGCAACCTGACACGAAATGACACGATTTCCTTACAATTCCTTGAATTTCTGTTTGATTTCAATTGTCTCTAGAGAAAGTGGATAACTTTCTCGCTTATACCCACATTTAAAATGCTTTTACCAACGAAAGAATTTACAAGTTTTCTTTTCTTTTGTGCACTTTGTTCGCCATTATTTGACTCTCGTTAAACAAGGAGGAGTACGTCAGGCATTTGAAGAGTAGCAATGTTATAGTCATGTGCCAAATCCAAAAGAATAGAGTCAGAGGAGCGTGGCGACGGGAGGAAGGAAACTTTGTGACCCACAGAGAATGAGAAGAATTTTTCCATTATAAAGTTTTTATGTACTGTGTAGGAAAAAGGATAGGAGAAATAAATGGAAGAAGAATTTCCCTATAGTAAACATTTACAGTTAGTTCCTTGTGTTTTCACTCTCAGTTGGCCTGGCTGGCTTGCACTAAGTCAGGCTTAAGTAAGTAACGGGGCATCACTTGAGGGGAAAATCTTTTAGTGAAGTGAAAATCTTTTCCTTCAATCAAAGTATTTACTTGGTTGTATTCTTACTACGATTCGTCTTGTATTGAACCAACCTACCAACCCAAACAAAAAAAAACTCTGTCTATCCATCTATCCGTCCAACAACTACCAACTACTAACATAAGTACTTTTTCTCTGGTCTGCTGTCTGTGTCTGGTACTTTCCAATAACTATTTGTCGGTGAAAGTACTAAAGAAAATCAGGAAGAGCAGAAAGACAAGAAAAGAGAGTGAACAGATTTTCTCTTTTCCTTCTCCCGGTTCATCAGAAATTTCACTTGGTAGACTCAACTTTACCCATAACATTAGGAGAGGACTACGAGTACATATAATACATAATATATATTAACTGCATATAGGATAAGTGTAAGGATGGCAAAATGGCCAACGGCGGCTAACTCTTCTTTTTTCTAAGTCATTTTTCTATCTTCCTTGCTGATGCGTAAAAACAATAGGTACGTATAATGACAAGAATGAGGGTTTGATATAATAAAAGAGAGATAAAAATATCTTCCAGGCGGATGAAATCTGTTTCCGGACAAGATGGGGTGGATATCATGTCAGCGGACACGGAGCGTATGAAGTGTCAATCAACAAGGGGAAGTTCCCACTTTCCTACAACTTACAGGCTTTTACTTCACTGCCGGATATTACTCTCTTTATTTTCAGAAATAATAGCCAAAATTCCAGTTTATTACCACGGATTTATCCTTCATACAGCAACTTTCTTGATTACACATTGCGTTTCTGCTGCACGTGTTGTACGGAGTTCATTTTCTTCCACTTTTATTAATACTGAGCAAGGGGTGTAAATTGACGTGTTCTAATGGTAGATCCCCAAGAGTTTATTTCTAAAAGATTAGATATTTGATACATAATTTTTGCTTGCTTTGCTATTATGGATCAGGATTTATAACAACGAAAATTATAACTAGTTACACATGCATAAGGTTCTCAACCGCTTACACCCTCATGCACCCATAATCCCCACAGGTTAAAGTATCAAAAAAAGTGAAATATACATCCCGACAATATGTACCTTATATACAGAGTAATTATTCATTCTGTACGCAGATGAATTTAGTTTGATGTTATAAAATTACGAGAGCAAAAACATTCTATGAAATATAAGAAAAAGTGAAACTCAAGAAAATCCACAGGAAGTTTTGTACACATTCTAATACGTACAAACCTCAACGAAATTGGCGTGGAGCCGCCACTTTAGTTTTAAGGTTATGCTTACGGATGTTTCTTATCGATTTGATGATACTTGAACGCAACAAAGCAAATCTAAATCCAAATCTGAACTCACACACACGGGAGGAATTCTTCCGGCCCATGCAAACTTATACTACGACATACTTACTTACCAGTTTTTGCACTGGGTACAATCTTGTTGCTTTCAATGATGACCAGGATGATGGTCAATTAAATAAATTTAAAACAAGCTATGTTTTCGGGAAACTGGTTTCTGTTGTCTCCTCGAATTTGAATAATTTAAGAAACAGATATATGTATTTCAATGAATTCCGTACAATGAGAGTCTTGAAGGAAACCAATCCAGTCAAAAGGATCTTTTATATATGGATAGTGTGCAAGAGATTTCACGATGTCACAACACATTTATTTCAGTCATGAATCTCTATTTAATATTCATTTCTTGAAAG
>JAQFYE010004610.1:0-13119 GCA_034694305.1 Protaphorura glebata
AAAATCCATGACGGAATTTGAGCAAGTATTTTTGGAGGATTGGAGTTGTTTGGAATTTCATTTCGCATCAATTAAAATCGGAAGTTTCTTTGGTACAAAACAAAAACCACACGCACAAGTGAGGTATCATGGTGATGGACTGACTGGACTGCTTAGCTGCCGTCTTTAAAAATCGTCTTAAGTAAATATAGTGGGTAATATTATTATAAGGCCGATGAGACTTGGATCTGAGATGTCTGAGAAACAAATCGAGGTGTAATATTGCCAGTGGCGGCCCTAGGAGTAGGCACAAGTAGGGCCGTGCCGATAAGAAGAATCTCCAAAATTCTGCAAAAAATCTCCGCTCTTTGGGCCGATTATCCATTTTATAGTTTGATTTACTACTAAACCGCCAAAAACGCGGACGAATTGTTCACTTTTTATCCTGTTTCGTCAAAGAAACTCGAAAAAATTTTGGCCGTTCGGGCCGTTTATGATGCATAATTTGTTATTAATAGCATTTCGTCTGCAAAATTTATTTTTGCCTACGTATCAAAAAATCCTAAAGCCGCCACTGAATATTGCCCGTCATCTCAATTTTGACACGAGGAAGAGACCGCCTCGTAGTTTCTAGTAGCTTCCAAGTTTATCTGTACAGAAATTAGAGCGCGTAAGAATTAATGCTAGAACACCCGAAATGTCATCAGGATTATTGCCTGCACTTACGATCAACAAACGTCGTAATTTCTTTAGCATCACATTGATAATTGTGTTTAACTTTTACAAGTGCCCTTATAATTGAGACTCCGCCATTTAAATCTTGAACTCCAGAACCACACAACACGTCACGTCTGGGATTGACTGACCATGTCTTCCAAACAGAATCATCAATCTGTCATCAATTAATTGATTGATTAGATACGTCCAACGCGTGTGCTTGTCATATTCCAAATATTTCAACTAACGTGATTTTACGCGATTTGAAAACGTCCTTAATCCTATACACAACAAACCAGCAGCCCTCCTCAACGTAATACCCAGCATCACCAGTCCTATACGACCCGCCATTAACGAAGGCCACGTTGGTCGCCTAATGTACAAAAAATACATCTATCATATTGCTTATTACTTATTGCTTTGATTTGCACACAATTCGCCTACCTGTGGATGACCTTTACGGAGTACGTTATAGTTTAACCAGTCGGCTGATCCAGGACGCTTTGGAGACCCTTTTTCAATAAAATGTGAGTCAAAAAATTCTTAGGAACCAATACACCGATTATTAATCGACACCATCAGCCAGAGAATTTACACTCCAGGTTGAGCGACCCCAGAATTTAAGAAAAATACATCCTAGTCTCTGCGATATTTAGCCGGATATGTCTATGTTTCCTGAAAACCGAAGACGTACCATTCGAAGCCTTAGCGAGTGATGGTTTGGTTTAGCGCCTATCCAGAGGAGGACTTCTAATTCCAACTGCTGAAGTTTAACAAACGATAGAAAAATCTGAAGCAAAGGTTCAACGACTTTTTGTGAATTTAAAGTCTGAGTAAGGAATTTCATTAACATTAAGAATACTGTTTTAACAAATTATTACAGGCTTTAATCCTGATATTGTTAACGAGTTTCTGCACATTGGCATTCATGTATCCAACATACCTCACTCACGAGGGTCGGGTTCCCCGCTCTGATTGGGAATTTTAGCCGGACCTGAACTCCTATACATTTATTAATTAACGTAAGTATCAATGTATCTACTTGTAGGAATATACATTGGAGAACCCAAAGGCCGTTATTTCGCAAATTCATTGAACTGCAAGATCCAACGCGGACATTTTTGTGACAGATTGAATAACTTGGTCACTCCCCAAATCACAAGTTTTTAATTATTTTAATTCCGGAGTCAAACAAACAGGTTTCCACTGATTCTACTTATTTTTTAGCACAACATGCTTAAAAACTTAAGTGAATATGTTTGGAGAAAATTCAGATTTTAATCCTTGTATGACAGATTAAACGGATAGCAGTTCGCTGTTACTCGGTCTGCCCCTTGGAGACAGACTCAACGATTTGTACCATCTGGTTCTGGAAATAAAGACAAAGGTCCCAGTTCCAATTGCAATGAGCAAGATTACAAATACAATGAGAATGACGAGACTGGATGAAGATTCGTTTTCAGGGTAATCCATCGTCTCCTTGTTTTGAAACTCAATGTAGAAGCTGATGTCCGTGTAAGGTTCTGGACAGCAATCATAGGTCTTCACATTCACTGTCGCATTGTGTCCCACAATTTTCCATTTTGAAATGTCCCAATGATCAGACAAGTCGACTTCGGCTTTCTAGACAAGGATTCAGAAAAAAATCCTTGTATCCTTTTGTTGTGAGATAAGAATGTGTCACAGTCCGATTTCTCTAACATAGAGCATGTGCGCCATCTTTACTAGAAGGGCGGATGCAGACATTACGTAACATGTTACTTCAAAAGATTTCAGACAAAATCCTTATATCCTTGTATAGTTTGGTGTTTGTTATTTCTCAAATATGTCATCCTTAAACCTTACGTCATTGTAAAGTTTTAGGTCCATCGTCAATCCATCGTGCGTCCAGGATCCAAATTTAATTAAGCAAATCTGCGTTGCGGTTGGAAACTTTTTCAAATTTTGCATGTCACATAAGACTTTGAATTTGCAAGGGGGTACCCATAGTATTTCACCATTAGGGTAAATCAGTACGTGGCTCGGTGCACATTCTGGAAATAAGTGTGTGTCGTAACTGACGGACAAAGAAAAAACAACAATCTTAGATTCCACTTAACCAGCAGTGCTCTGAGGGTTGAGGTCGCACCTGTTATACAAAACGACATCGGGCTTCCAAACTTGGTCATTGGGTAGCCTTAAAAGTTCTACATTCCTCCCCGTCAAATTTCTGTCCCAAGTGAGTCGGTTGTCACTCCAAACCTAACAAAGATTCATTTAGCTCAAATAGAAAACGCAATTGGTCCGGACTTTATGAACTTACGAAACGAAACCAAGCAGATATTTCCACATAATTTGATTCAGGATTCTGTGAAATAAAAGTCTCAAATTCTATTTCACCTTTACATGCATTTTATAAAGAGCCTATTAACTCCGGACATACCGCTTCCAAGTGAGTTAGAGCCATGCCGAATTTAACCGTCACATTGTCCGGAATTATTTGTTTATCATAGTTCTCAAAGAGGTCCTTTCTGAGTTGAGTTCTCTCCACTGAAAGTCAAACATCAATTATTAACAAAGCAAAAACCAGCAGCACTACCCACGACAATAAGAACTAGTAATAAGTGACTATAAAAGAAAATACTCGGCATTTTTTGGGTTCACTAGATCTCTAATTTCCTATTTACCAACTGTGTGATTCTGGTTGAATTCGCCAAAGACTCCATTCAAATCTGAAAGTGAAATGAAAGTTTTAATGATTTGCTTTCCTGTATTTGATAAGAAACAATAAATTTTCGAACTTGCTGAGAATAGAAAAACCAAGGCCGGGATAATATTCCACATTTTAGACCGAATCTCTTGCAAACTCAACGCGTAATATGTGACTGATCTTAATTTTATAACTAACTGACAGAATTTAATTGACACAAGAATATATGGATGAATATAAATTATATTTGTGATCGCTCACTTTGACTGATTGTGAGACCGAAACTGCTCACATGGAGTAATAATAAAATAGTTGTATGTATATTAAAAGAAAGACGGTAAGTGCGTATACATACATAAGTGTGAATATACTTATTCGAGTGAGACGTCTTGCACGTTGAGAGCGCGTTGAGTTGATTGAAAATGTCATATAATTATTATCATTCGTTGACATGATTGACCTTAATAAATAATTCCAATTTACGCCAAGGATACACATAAATAAATTGAGCACTTTTTGGATCCAACAAGGAAAGTACTTGACTTGTCTACATTGACCCGAGATAATGTATTCGTATTTCGTGGCCTGAATAGATTTTGATCATTTGTCTCCAGAAATCGTAACTTTTCAAAATTCAAAATTTTGAAAGGAAGTTTCCATGCACTTGATTGGGAAGAGGTATGATCCAGAGTGTGGTATAGGCGCTGCGTCATCTATGGGATACACTGTACATACAGGTACACGGCAATTTTACTTGAAACATTATTTGACTTCATTTTCTGTAGACTTTGGATCAAAATCTATGCAATGCATGAGCATAAAGCAAGAAATAGTACGTCGGCTCATGATCCTCGTTTGCAAGTTGCGACCTTCCCTTGAAAGACGAATAACTAACACAACTCTGTGTTCGCATGAAGCTCACAAGTTAGTAATTAATTTTTTCTATAAACTTCGCGTGGAAGATTTCTTGTCTTAATGGCTATCTACAATAGTCTACAGGTCAGTGTTTTGTGCAAAAAGCGGACAGGGTTTTCATAAATGTGATGTGTTCAAATTCATTTTGCTCTAGCTTTTGAACCACTGACTTCAATTAAATGGGACTGTGTAAATAGAGACTTAGCAGAGCAAGAATCTAGACGAAATATTGGAAGGCGGACCCCAAAAAATTCTCCCAAAGAACACCTAAAAATACTAAAAAACCAGAACATGCCCAGAAAATCACAAAAAATAGTTCAAAAATTTGAAGCTCTTCTATAAAAATGAAAACCCAAAATTTTGAGACAAAATTCTATAAAAATATGATGTGTACATAGACAAAATTAAATGGACGACTAATCCAAGATCACCGCCAGTAACTTCATATGTAATACATTTTTTTTGCAATTAATTCTGACTTGTAATTATTACTCGGTCTTACGGAACTCCAATTGAACTGACATAACACTGTTTTGGTAATTCTCCAGCGTTGGGCAATTATAAAATTATCCATCATATTGTATTGTGCGTGTAATGATTTCGTAATTAAATTATAATTAGTTGCTTGACAAAATTAAAATGCAGTCCATTTGATTTTATTAATTCCACGTGTAGACATAAATGAAAATGTAGAAGCACTAAGGCCTTGCAAGGAGCAGAGAGTCCAAAGTCGATTGAAAGGTCTGCAAAAACTGAACACAAGACACCTGTGAATAGTAATCAAGAATTCGATGATCAAATTAAACTTAACTTACAATTAGTACTGAAAAAATGTATGTACATATTATGTCAATTAACCTTCTTAGTAGACGCGTTGAAAGATGCCACTTTAAATTCATCCTCGAGAACTTTGCGTAGTTTATAGGTGATGACCTCCGCCCGTCTCTCCGCATAACTCATGGCCAGTGCTTCAACCCTTGGTTCGGAGTCTGTTCGAAATTCCAATTTGAAGAGCCGAAAGTTGAGCAAAAACAGTTTAGTGAGCGGGAGATTAGATTGGAGCAACAGGGTGGCAGCATTCTCAGTCAGACTTGTACAAATGCTCAATGTACTCAAATGTTCTAAAAATCATATACATGTTAGTCGAGATAATACAGAACTAAATGGATTTTGAAGGTTAGCTACCTGGTTTAACCTCACAAAGTGCCCTTATGACACACGTCGACAAAGACATGGAGACGTTGTAGTCCGCCTCAATATCCCCCTCTATTTTAAGGCTCTTAAGATTCGGTGCCATTCTGAGAAGATCTGCCATCAGACCAATTTGCCGCCATCTCCCGTTCGTGTACCCACGCACAATTTCAATCCTCTTCAATTTAGTCAAAATTTTGACGTCGGACCCAGTGGGAAATATTGTGGGAACATTAAGGAATTGCTTGGGTATGGAATCTAGGACGAGAGTTTGGATGTTCTCCAAATTAACCAAAAATCGATCCCAGAAATCATAGACAGTGAACTCATGAGTGAATCCGATTTTCAAATAAGTGAGCCTTCCAATGAAGGAAGGTAGGATTTGGTAGAGGTGGAAGATATGACCCTGTGGGACAGCTTTCGTAAAGGACGGTTCAAAATCAACATAGAACCGTGTCACGCCATGGAAGGTTGTAGCAACGAGTGACGAGAGTTCTGAGATTCTTGAGAAGTTGTTGTAATTAATCAACAGGGTATTTCTGCACACAACTTGTTCCATTCCTATGTATGCCCATAGTTTACACACGAATCGACACTTTGTCAACTCAGTTGAGTCCACGTGTTTCAGTACATTTTGAACCACCTGATATATCAATATGTACCAAATTAAGTCCTACAAATGCATTTACAGGGTGACACGTAACTTTTACTCCCCTGGATAGAACAATCAGAAGTCGGACAAAATGTGAGAATTTTGCAGAGAATCTTATGTAGCATCTAGGGAGCCATTCCGCTTGAAAATTCGTTGCGCGTAGCGGCGCTGACAAGCGTTTGAGTAAAAATCAGCTAGAAAAAACTTTCAACTGGATGTTGACAAAAATGCGAGAAAACATTTTTTTTCAAAAATTTACCGTTGCTACCTTTTTTGCAATAATTTTATGCGATTTTTAAGATTTTGTTGGAGCCGTTCGAAGAAAGTTGATTATTCGCTGGCATGGTATTTGGAAAAGAAAATCTAATTTTTTCCTCGAAAATGCCATGCCTGCGAAAAGTCGATCTCTGCGAACTTTAGCGAATTTCTCCAAACGGCTTGAATAAAAATATTGCAAAAAAGATAGCTTTTCCGAAAAATATTTTGGACGCAATTTTATCAAAATATCGTTGGAATTCCGTTTTTTCGTGCCGATTTCTACTTATACGCTCGTGAGTGCCGCTACGCGGAATGGCTCCCAAGATCCTACATAAGATTTTCTACAAAATGCATATCTCACTTTTTGTGCCACTCCACTCCCCATGGTTGTTCTGGCCAGGGTCGCAAAGGTTACGTTTCACCACGTACATTTAGAATGAATGCAAGTTTTGTAATATGATTACGAGTGGAATTAAGAATGGGTTGAGATTAGTTGAGGAGTCAATTCCTCTCGTTCCTTCCTCCTTGTCCTCTAAAACATCCGGTTCAGCGCTTATCTCACATCCACATTTGGACAGTCTGGATTCCAATACAGCGACTCTCTTTATTTAGAATAAATGTAATTGTAAACACATTATTATTTTCTTGAATTGACAATCACATATTAAAAAATTTGGAAAAAATTTAAAGAAACTATGGACGAACCTTCTCTAAGTCGTTGATTTTTGTGAAGAGAATTGTATTATTTTTTGTGAGCATGTCTTCCATTAAATGTTTGCATTCCTCCATTTTTAACTTAACACAACACCAATTGTTGAGATTTATTATGTTTGTATTTACTTTATTAATTAGATGAGCAATATTTAAAATCTGCAGTCCACTCTTTGCTCTCTTGTATCGCAGAGTAGAAGGAAAATAATTGGCACATGTCGAGTAGTTACGAATTTAGATTTACTTCAACATAGGGAGAATAGTAGAGAGGAAGCCAAGTCCAGGATTTTAGCATCTCCTACTGTAGTATGCAAAGGAGTGAACCGAGTCTATTTATACATTTTATCCAAATTTCCTTTTGACTTTTCCGTACTGAATAAACCCAGACGGGGACTCTGTATAGACACATCAGAACTCAACACAGCCTGATGATATTCTGATATGTTGTATTATTATTTCCCTTTGTGATAGCACGGTAAGGTAGCACAGATACATGAAAAGATACATGCATAAATGCATGTTGTAAACGAATGTATCACTTTCATGCAATTTCAAAATCCCGGTTCCCGAGAAGGGTTTATTTTGATTTCGTGCCAAAATGATGTAAAACTGGGCTTCATCATGTGACACGTCCGGAAAAATTGGCACGAATTGTGTGGGAATAATTAGCCCGAAGTTCCTTTTCGTAGAATTTTAAAATTTTGTTCAAAATTATGATGAAAGTAAACATCGGGTTACATTTTTCAGGAACGGGGAATAGTTATCGCAGTGAAATCGCAGTATTTCATCCATATTTTCCCATTCTCATTCGTTCTCATAAATTGGCCTTGTAGTATGCCCATAATAACTTCAAGTTCAAAATTTACAATCATGTGATCCTATCATTTCTAATTCGGTTTAAATTTTAATACCATAATTTGAATATTTAGCAATGCGGGGAGCCGGTATGGTCTGACACTGACATTGAAATTTCAGAGGGTTAAAATATTCCATATCACGAATGAAAAGTATTTCATAATCAGAATTCTTAATCAAATATAATTTGCGTCGTTCTTTCTTATGATTGGCACTAATTGATTAAAAATAATGTGGACACACAATTATGGTTAACCATAATCTATTTCTATCAATAATTGGGCAGACTTCTGAGTAATCTTAAAAACCCGGAAACTCACCTAAGAATCTAAAATAGGTACTAATCGTCCAATCAAAATTAATGCGCATTCCATATTATATAATCATTGTCTCCTTTGAATTAATTGTTCGGCTATAAGAAGCCCGACAATGAAAACCATTGACAGAATGCGACGATCCTGGCATATAAAAGGTAGGAACTTTTGTTCAAGTTATCATTCAAAAATTTTCAATCAGGACACTAAAATGTCAGTCCTTTTCTCCTGGCTGTATTTCGCCTGTCTTTTGCAGTTCTACAACCTTGCGAATGTACATGCTGGTTTCTGCGATTTAGTTGAAAATGAAAAGAATTCGCTGTGTATTGTGAGTATAGATTCCCAATTTTTTTTTTATAACTTTTGGTAATTATCTTTTTGAATTATAATTCCAGTCTCCAGATCCGGATTGCTTGGCGTACTCAATTCCATGCCATGGACTGATTGATGCCTCCGTTCAAGAGCACATTCTTTCTTTTCATAATGAACAAAGGGAAAGAGTTGCACGAGGTAATGCATACTTTAAGGGTTAAACTACACGATTAATATATTATTAAAAAAATAATATTTACATAAAAATGCACTCAATGCTTGTAATTTGTATTGACTAGGACAAGAAAGTCTTGGACAGCTAGGACCACAACCAGGAACCAAATGCATGGCACAATTGAGTTGGGATGATCAGTTGGCCAAGGCTGCTCAGAATTGGGCAGATCAGTGTACACTCTACAATGACACTTCCAGGGATCTTGGTACGGAAGAGTATTCACAATCTCAATTTCAATTTTGAGTCCAATTCGTTCATATACACATAAACTATATGTAAATTGCAGATCCGTCTAACCCAATAGCCGCAGCCAATAGATCAGACATTGGCGTTGGACAAAATATTTACGGGTACATTGATGGGGCAGATGTCCTTTACAGACCGAGGTCATTGCCAGATAATAATTACTGGGATGAAGCGATGAACAATTGGTATGGCGAGGTCAAAGATTTTGATAAAGTAACCGTGGCGTCCTACAAGCGCAATACAGCCACTGACCACTACACACAATTCATCTGGGGAAGAACTACCAAAATCGGATGTGGCTTTCGTAGATGGGAAATGGATGATGGTAAGAGTATTATTGATGTGGGAAGCAGCCAAATATTTCCTTTATTTTGTGATTTAGATTCTGGTAGGTTCGCTCGGGTTTTTGTGTGTAATTACTGGCCCAAAGGAAACGTGATTGGGGCACCTGTCTACACTTCCGCCAAGTCAAAGGCAGTTTGTGCTAAAGGGTGTGACATCTATCCATCTAAGACATTTCAAACTACGAAGCTTTTTGGAGCTTTGTGTGGTAAGGATTCGCTCTCGTAGTTGAGTTTCTGGTTATGAACTGATTGATGAATGACAATGTTTCGCTGATTTGTCATAATAGAAACCACGAGTAGTCCAGTTCCTGCACTGCCGATACCAATTTTGACAACAGCATCCATTCCTGAGGAATTAATAATTGCACCAGCACCTACACCTCCCAATGACTATTGGTCCTATTCCAAGACCTTCGCTTCTCCTATGACAACCCGAAGACCATTCTTCCGCTATACCACTACTACTTCGATGCCATAATTAATATAATAATTAATATTTCCTGTTGAAGATAAAAAATTCAAATCAAGTAAAGTTCAGTTTCGGTTCCGAACATATGTATAACAATTAAGGAACGTATCGTCATTCAGGAAATTATCAGTATGCAATTCTGGTAGATGTTAGTAATAGATTTTTCAACCGCTGCTGCATAAACATAGTTGTGTACACTAGAGCTTCTCACGGATCGGATTGCGACCGATCCGAACACGATAATTTTGCTCTGAACCCGGACACATTTTGTTTGGGTTCTGAAATCGTCGATCTGAACCCGATCCGAAAATTTTTGGATAAGAAAGATCAGACCCGAACCCTATTTCTTGATCTCTCTTCCGACCCCGATTACTCTAAGCTCGTTCCGAACCCGACCCGAACAGGAAGTGATTCGAGAACCCAAATCAGAAGTGATCCGAGAACTCAAACCAGTGAGAAGCTCTAATGTAGACAATAGACCTCAATAAATTAATTCAGGATAACATGCATTATTTTGAAGTTATACACTTTGTTTCATAAAACTTGTCTGGTACTATTGAATATGAGACGCCGTCACAATTCAACAAAGGCAATTACTGTATTGCAGTATTATATAATATTATACGTATAGTATTATATTAAATTTCATGTGATGTCGCAAGGTTAAACTGCTATAAGATTATCACAGTGCCAGTAATTACACAACTTCATTTCTTCACATTTTAAACGCAGTTATTCTAATCGCTGTTTGCTACGACCGAACGAACAAGCAAAAAAAATTGAGTTTGAATATAGATAAATTACTAAATGTTTCAACCAAGACTACAATAACCAAATTGACATTAGACGTCATGCAATTACTTTGGTGCGCATATAAATATGTGGAAAAGATTTCGAAAGTGAAGAAAAATTGAAGTATCGGACAGAAACTGAAACAAACATTAGTTCATGTTAGGTTGAGACTAGAAGGAAGGACAAGAAAAATGTGCGTCCTTGTATTTTTGCTTTTGCCATTGATGTACGAAGCTCCTATCAAAGTGAAGACAAAAAAGAAGGTCTACTATTCCGACCGCAATGATGGTAAGCAATCACAATTAATTCTATGCCTAATAATAATTATATATTCCGTAATTTAGAGCCAAAATGCCCAAGAATTCTTTGTATCAAGACTGAAAACTACATTAACGAACGTCCACCTTGTTTCACGAGGTTGTGCGGTACTGGATGTTTTTGTAACTATGGTTTTGTGGAGAATAAGATTGGTGAATGCATCAAGCTAACCTTGTGTTAGGAATATCAAATTTTAACTACATCAATTGGTGTCATGATTTGATTAATTGTAGAAGTTAAAATTAAAGTCCATTTTAATTAAGTTGTGTCTTGCCGAAAGAACGAGAAATACAATCAATGTCTTAAAATAACTCGTCCACACAGTTGTAAGAATGCAGGAAAACGCACAATTCGTAGTGAAGGCGGATGCTATGACGGATGTCTACGCAAGGAAGGTTTTGTGCTGAGCAGGAATGAGCGTTGTGTTAAACCAGATCTATCACTCGAAGTTGATTTTAGTTTTGTCTCAAAGAGTGGTCCACAATGTGTAAATACCAGAGATTAATTTAGGATGACATATCGTACAGAATAAGAAAAGTTAGTACATCTGGCCATCACCAATCCTTCCAAATTTTTAATAAATTGAATTTTGCCTAGCTTTTTGAATTTTCTTGGAAAAACAAAATTACTCTTGTCGGTATAATACAATTAGGTTAAAATGGACTCTTTGGAGTAGCAGAGATTAAATTTTTTAGAACTGTGTATCAGCAAGTTACTTCTGTGGAACATAGCTATTCTGGGTTTTCCAAAGGACCTTAGTCACTTCTTTTGAACCGCAGTCCCCAATCGAATGAATGTCGAACAGATAAATTGCTTCATTATTTGGGCACAAAAATTAAACTTACCTTTTTGAAAAGTATACATCCTAAATTTTGTGCCTGTGAAAAAATTAAAAAGTTCGCCCGTATCTGACGAATGGTCAAATTAAATTATTTGGGATTATTAATGTTCGGATGTTAGGACAGAATAGAAAGCGGTTTGCAAAAGTCGTTTGCCACGTATATTATTTGAAGTAAAGATAGGTGAATGTATTCACACTTGCAACCTAACCACGGCAAGCAAGAGTGTACTTTAATGTGTTGAACTCAAAGGTCATCACAGGGTCAAATTTATTTTTATTTAAATTCGAATATTTCTCAGGGTCCAAATATAATTATTGTTAAGTATAGAATAACTTATGGTTTCTAAGACTAACTTAGAATGGAATTAAGTATTTATAATAAAATTACTGATTTTTAATCCAACCAGAGTAAGCGGAGACTGACGTGAAGGCATCTGGTTTTCCTTTAGCACATAGAATTCTAAAAGATGCAATCCCAATCTGTCTATTATTCATTACGAGTGGCCCACCAATGTCTCCCAGGCAAACGCCTTCCTTAGGTTTGGTAAGAGTACAAATGTTGGTTGCAAAAACTGGGTACTCTGGAAGTAGTTGTTGGCTGTTTGCTGTCGTGGTGAGTGGTAAATTAATAAATTAAAGGTCAGAATCAAGCATGTTTCGGGTTTCTCGAGTGATATTTCTTGAACGATTCAACCTTTATTGTCCAACGTTTCGGAAATTTACTATTTCCTTCATCAGGGACTTAGTTTGTCGTACAGTAGATTAGGACTTAGCCGTTCGAAAATTACGAAGTTTGTCAAGTGATAAAATAAATTAAAGGTCGTTCGGTCGTTCGTTTCCCGGATAACTAGTTAAACCCCATCCCGCAAACACAGCAGTACCTTCAACATTCACAAATTAAATGTTTAATAATTTCGGAGTATATGCATAATGTGTATCTTACCACAGGAGACACCTCTAGTAGCTAATTCAATTTGAGATTGAGTGGGTCTGTAAACAATGTCAGATGTCGGGGTCAGGACACAAATATCATTAGCGTTGGTTTGTGGATTATACTGCGGGTGACATCGCAATTGTTTAATCTTTCGCCATTCACCGCCTTGGTTCAAATATGTGGCACCGGTGACAACGACGAAATACGATGGAGATTTATTGTAGAAGCATTGAGCTGCGGTCAAAATTTTATTTGGTGATATGATGGATTCACCACACATATGCGCGCCGTTCTGTTTCCTTCGAATTGGTACGACGTAAGGAAACTGATTCGGTTCCGCGATATTT